>CAKNYM010051702.1:433571-449149 GCA_932195095.1 Andricus curvator
TTTCTTCCGCTAGGGCAGCCATATGGTATCGTTTTCCTCTAAAAAAATGTTTTTGGATCACCCTTATGTACGTAACATATTCCCACTTTTCTCTATTTCAAACATACGGATATTCTAGTGTGAAAATTACACAATTCCTGATAAAAATACCACTGGTATTTTTATGTCCTAAGATTCCTGTGGCACATTTTTATTGAAGGTTAATGTTTACAGAAACATTTATCAAGAAGAAAATTTAAGGCAATCCTATATGTAATTTTTTACTTGAATTTTTCACAGTGAGTGGCCTGTATCTCATTTCTAATTTATTTATATTTTTAACATAAAGAAAAATGTTAAGAAATTTATAATTATAATTATAGATTTCCCTAATACTTCTCTTTATGTTACAATATATTTTTTGAATAATAAACACATGTAATTTAAAGCCGTATGGGGGAGGAACTAACAGACGTTTGTCTGATTACGCTGCACTGAATTTTGCTTATTCTATTCACTTTCAACTGCTGCACCCTCACCACATGAATGACTGCTAAACTTTTCCCCTTATTGAGTGTTTCAGGATGAAAATCGATTTAATGACTTATAGCTTGAAATTCTGTTTTAATTAAAATATTCATCGTCAATCCGCTTGTTGATATTAGACCGGTAATTTTTAAGGTTATTTTGGTGACCCACAACGCAACTAGTACGGGTTTAGCTGGAATGAAGAGACAAATTTTTTACGAAATCTTTTTGCAAGAAAGTTTCCTCTGTTATTTTGCTTCGTTTTGAAAAATTTTATAACGTTTTTAAAGCAATCATTTATGCATTTATTATATTTGAAAACAATGCATACGTGCTATCTTATGTAAATTTCAAATTTCTATCCCTAAGGGATTTTCGGCTTTGGCCACCGTGGGCGCTGCCTGTCATATCCGGGAAATATCAAGGTCATGTCTGTACTTAATATGAAAAAATCTCAGCTTTCTTTTTAAACTATTTTGAAGATAAAAAAAGTGCCCAAATTTGAAAAAAAGTCAAATTTATTTTTGATTTTCAAAAATTCTGGTCTAATTTTGACTTTTTAAAAAAATCGTTATTACCACCAGAAATTTTGTGAAAAAATCTATCGATAATATTTGAAGTGAAATTTTGTTTAAGGCAATAGGACAAAAGTTACAAACGTTTGAAAGTAAGGCTTTGCTTAAAAAACCCAAAAATTGTACCCCCTCCACTTTGATAAATAATTATGAAAATAAATTAATTTTTGGTGTGAGGAGTACTATCTAATAGCATACGTATAAACAATGCAAGTGTAGTGTATATAATCTAAACGACGGTGCTGCTTCTCTGGAAGCATCGATAAAAAAAATTTCGAAGAAAACGTGAAAAGCAAGAGGAAGATGAAAGAGAAAATAAATGTCGAGAATTCTTCATATCTAGATAGCACCGATAGCTCTTCACATAACTTAACTTCTGAAGAAAGAAATAGGGACAATTTCGACGGTAACTTTGATGTTGATTTTTCAGAAACATCAATAGAAGAAAAAAGAGTTTACGAGAACTAAGGTGGTTAAGAAGAGAAAATGTATGAAACGAAAGATGAAAGAAAAGACAGAAAATATCTTTGAAAATTTGTCGCATCTAAGTAGAAGTAGCAGCTTTCATTCTGGGAAAACAAATAGTGACAGTTCCGAAGACGTACGAGATTTTGAAGAAACAAATAATAGAAGAGATACAGAGCTCTCAAAGGAAAGCACTGGTGAAACATCCAGAGCAGAAAATTATGTATGTATGTATGGAATCTGTAGTTATTGCCGAAAGCTTCTAAAAAAAGCACCGAAATGCACAATTTGATGTATTATAAACTCATTGCAAATGACGACAGCAGTGTTTACAACAAAATATTGGAAGTCGACCCTTACGCTGACCATGGAATAGAGTTGCAGAAAATAGAATGCGTTAGACACCTGCGGCGAGCTTTCAGGAACAAAGTAAAGAATATAGCAAAGAAACCAACAGGTTATGTAGGCTCAGCTAGATAAACTGCAAAAGAATGTGGTCCAAATGTGCGGCAGAAGTGTATCGTATGCTGAAGCACTATTGGGATCAGGATAGGCCACTAGATGATAAACTTTGTGAGGAGGTAGGAAGGGCCATTGACATTATTCCTAGACATATATTTTGAGATCACGATGAATATACGCGAGTTTATCCATTGTGTAACAGTGATCCCAAGCCAATCGAAGAAAATGCACTTCCTGAAATGGAAAAGCGGGGATTTTTAGAAGAAGTAGAGGACGTTATTTGTGACTGAAAAAATTGGTGGAAAGCGTATCAACTACGCTCTTCGAGTTGAATATCACGTTCGTGTGCTGGTAGCAACACTACAGTTCAGTACTCGTAAGGTGATGGTTCCTTATTATAAACATATGGGAAAAGACGTTCCTAAAGTTATCGAAGCTGTGGAGGAAGAAAGCCTAAAGTATCACGAACGCAGAAAACACAAGAAAGGTGAACCTCGACGAAGAAGAAAGAACAACAGAAATTATAGTGACAAGGATTACGGTCCCAGTTGTCAAAAACCTGATATGGATGCCAAAACATACTCTTCTCAACTTGGAAAACGGAGACCAAGGGAGAAGGATCTGATGGCAAAGAGAGATGAAAAGAAAGAAGAGACACGACGTCAAGCGAGAAGTCAAAAGTGGCACACGCCACCTCATGTCATAATATTGTCAAAGACATTAAGAAAACAAAATCAATAGCAACTACAGTCATGGTTTGGGGTTGTAGGAATGAGGCAGTAACAAAAGCTGAATTAGAAGTAAAATTGGGTGAGAAAATCTTTAACTGTGGTATGTTTATTCACCGCGATATTGCTGGCTTGGCAGCAACTCCAGACGGTATTTGTGAGAAAAATGGCGCACTTATGGAAATAAAGTGTCCATTGACTGCTGCTTAATATAGGACACTTACGCGCATAAGTATAATGTCCCAGCAATCACGAATTTATTCAAAGATGAATCTTGATCAGCTATACATGAAAATAATCAGTACTATTATCAAGTTGAGACTCAATTCAACGTAGCTGAGAAAGGAGAGTGTCAATTCATGGTTTGAATTCCAACTGATCTAGGTAATTCAGCTAATTATACAGTTATAACAATAAAAAGAAATATTGCGTTCTGGGGCACGGTATTGAAACCGAAGTTGACCCAATTTTACGAAACATGCTGCTGTCAGAATTAGTTGATAGTCTTTTGGCAAGAAAAATAAAAGTAAAAGACCCAGTTCATATTGTCAAGGCACAAGGGAAAGTGCAAGCTGCAAAATTACAAAATGCTGAGCTTAAAAATATGAAAAATTCAAATGCAGAAAAAAAATAATAAGAAACAATCAGAAAAGTAACAGGAAATAAATAGAAAAGAAGAAACCGTACGGGAGCTAACAGAAAACGAGAATTTGGAAGAAAATAATCAGAACAAAGACAACAATGACGAGCAGGAAGGAGAAAAACGAAAAGTGATACACAATGAGACTTTACCACAAGAAACAGAAACAAAGTAAATAAACGTGGAAAAGGAGCTGTCAGATATGGATAGAGCGAATCCTATGGATTTAGATATTGTGCAGGATGAAACAATATCTTCAGCTGTTACAGGAAATTATGCAGCAGAATCACTTACAGTGATTAGCGGTAGAGCCAATCGGCAACGAAAACAACTTGAATGGCTGAAAGATCATTTTCTATTTAAGTAAGAACATAAAGAAAATACATGTAATTCAGAATTATTGGATAATATACAAACGTGATTGCGTTGTTATGAACATAATGAAAACGTTCTTATATAGAAAAAGTATTAATAAATTTGATATATCTATAAAAATGTGCACCTACTTGCGTGGAGGTTAGCGCAAAAGAATATGGTGCACAGACAATATATGTAATTGAGAATTATTGGATGATATACCAACTTGCTCGCGTTGTTATAAGAGCAATGAAAACGTTTGTATATAAAAAAAGTTATAATAAATGTCATATATAGGGTAGAGCGGGGTCAAAAGTGCCGCGGGGAAAAAGTGCCACATACAATAACAGAAAAACAAATAATATGTTACTCGACCTGACATTTTCCGTTGATCGGTCGAATCACCATAAACTCCTAATAGTCCTTGGCAGCCGCTAAAAGCTGTTTTTGAGATCGTGGCTAAGGTTAAGTTGTTTTTGTGCAGAAGGTAGTTTTATCGTCACCGCTTCTTTTTGGTACCAACACTTATTCTTACGTGGCATTGTCATTAAGTAGGTGTAATTTGATGCATAATTATGTATTCTTGTAGTGCAGATAGCTTACTGTTCAAAATATTTTGTGTTGTTTCAGAAATGTTGATTGCAAATAATGGGAATGTGTGGGGGTAAAAAGTGCCAAGTGGCACTTTCTACACCAGAGTTTGTATGGCATTAGGCTATTCAACAATCACTAGCTGTCGGAAAAAATTGAATATCGTCTGCCTGTTCTGAAGATTATTCTGAAATCATCCCAGGCGAGCAGTGGATCCAGTGTCACGTAGACAAAAACTGGGCTCATGAAATGTGTGTTGTGTTGTGAACAAGTTTTATTGTCCATTTTTTATATCAAAAGGATCAAAATCAGGCCTTACAAAATCCGCGACATGAATTTCGTCTCCGTCCTCACTGTCGAAACCTGCGCAAGAGTAATGCCCAATTGTCGCACGAACTGCATTGGAGCCACTGTTCGATCGAAAAATCATGACAGCACAAACAATCGCGACCTTCGATTTCTGGATTTTGAAGAAATCGAAAGCAATGTGCGCTCTACTACATCTCGCGCGGTGTCCAGTTTTGCCCCTGCCCATTCTGCCCCCAAAGTACTTTTTCCAATATGACTCCCGAAAACCGCGATAATACTCGCAATCAAAAACGCCTCGACGCAAAAGAAGAGCTACTAAGTACGTGTAGTTGAAAATCAGTCAGAATTATAACTGGGCATAAAACGACCCATGCGTCTCATAACTTGTAAAAAAACACTAAGGGTGGTTCATCACCGTGGAGCCCGAAAAGTCTTATCCTGCCTATAATTCGCTGGATAAAAAATGAGATTTTTGACGTCTTTCTATTTTCAATAATCGAAAATCAAACTGGTCATTTTTAATAGTTTTGGTGTGCATAAAGTGAGGGTGGTTTTTAGGGGCTTTTCTGAACGATCTAACTTGGCCAATAATAGGATCATTTTCATAGGATCTTTTTTTTTAACTACGTACTACCCGCTGCCATTGTTTTGTAACTCGGAAATGACATTCTAGAGTATATAGAGATCGTTCAGGGATAAAATGGTGATAGTGTCTCAAGTTCATCCCATAAAACAATTAAAAAAACATTTAAAAACGTTCTTTACCCGCATTTTTTGGAAAAAATTTAGAAATTTTTATATAACAATGTAGCATTGGAACCAATATCACATATTTTGTTCATCAATATCGGTTCAGCCGGTCTGGAGGAAACAATTCTATCAGAAAAAAAACTTTCAGATATAAATTCAGAAATAAATTAATCGCCCGTGAAAGGCAACTTGCTGCAAAGTCTCAAGCAGATCCAAGCGGGGGCAGCTTATCCATGCTAATGTTGCTATGGTCTTTTTGTTTATGATTATTCGGTGAAGTGGGACTTTTGACAAATAAGAATTCGCGCAAATGAGTTTTAGGTTATATGGATCCGGAGAAGAAGAAAAATGATTACAAAGGGCAATTCGCAAAAATAAAAATAATGCCAAATAGTAATTTATTTGAAATAAAAATTTGACCAAATGAATTTCGGTAAAGTAAAAATCAGGGAAAGTAGATTTTGTTGAGAAAAAAAAGAATACATAAAATATTACAATACAATACAATATTACATACATATAATACAAGTTAAAATATTTTGTAAGTTATTATTAACTAAAATTTTAAAATGTACCGCATGAAAGTTAATAAATAAGAAAATACATTTTTTTTAATTTTCGATGAGTGCATTATCTACAAAACAAAAAATAAAGCTGAATTGTACTTTGAGAATTGATGGGAAGCTTCGGATGCCAACAAAAAATTCCAGGACATGTAGTGCCCATTTTGTTGGTGGTCAAAAATCGGAGGACCCTAAAAACGACGCATACAACACAACAATATTTCCTCCACAATACAAACAATGTGCTGTAAAGAGAAAACATCTTTTGAATGCGAAAAGAACTGCAAGATTAGATACTCGGAAGGAAAAAATCAATTCAAATCCGGAACCGATTGAACAGGGTAATTAATTAATGATAGAGTAATTAACTACAATTTTTTCAAGACATGCTCATTGTAAAGTTTATAACCATGCAGTGAGATTTATCTTGTATTTTTCAGAGTAGCCGTTTTAATCAAAGAAAAAAATTTCTGGTTTTTCCCGGTTTGCAAACAATTTTAACATTCGATGAAATTAAAAAATTCGAACTCTAAAGCTAAGAAATTTTCTATTTGAAGTATTAAAAACTGAGCTACAAATCATTTTCTGCAATTTCAAGCTAGATATATTCAAAATTGAACAATTCATTTTTTTTATAAACTGAACACTTCTTAAATTGAAAGTTAAATAATTTTTATTCTAAATAGTTTAAAAATCCTTAAGAAGCTTCAAAATTTTTTTTTTCGAAATCTGCAAAAATCTATATTTTGTTTTAAATCAGGCCGTGGGCTATTTGCACCGAAATGTCGGTACGAATATACAAATTTTGTCGGTACATGTAGTCCTTAAAACTGCACTTTAAAATTCTTCAAATTAAAAATGTACGCCTAAAAATTAAAATCTACAATGGAAAATTTTCAAAGTGAAAGATCTTTGACTGCCGCATTGTAAACTGAATTATATCATTATTTAAAGAGAGAAAAATTCAACAAATTATAAAAAACGGTTGAAATCAAACTTGGAGACATTTTTTTCTAAAAATTTGTAAAATTCCCGGTCAATCCACCCGAATTTTTTTTTATTTACATCTAAATATAAAATCTGACTTTTTTGTATTCAATATAATTTATGCAATAGCATTAGGCACTGAAATTTTATTTTAATTTCAGATGCAATCGACCAATCAGCATCAATAGTGGATCAATCATCTCAGCATCAATCAAACCCAACTCACTTTTACGAACCATCCAAAACTGAAGCTCACATGCCATCAGTTCTGTTTTTCAACAGGAATGAATCGACGAACGAAGTTGCAACACAAACTTTAATTACGGTCAACAATGAAAGGCAGAAGACTGAGAAAGTGATTATACTGACAACAAATGTTTCTTCGGCGAATGAAGAAGAACAAAAAGAAGACAATGAAACTGATGAGGCCAGTGAGGGTGTCAATTCAGGGAGAGAATTTGGTTTCTTTGGATATGTAAGCATCAAAAGTGATGAAGGAATGAGACAGCTTGGTGGAATAAGTCTCTCATTTTTTTCAGTTTTACTTCGATTTATAGTTGCAGGAAAAGATGGTCAACCAGCATTTTTCAAGAAGATTAGTCAGGAAAATCGACTACTGCTGTTTTTGATGAAAATGAAATTGGGATTAACATTTTCGTCAATTGGATGTTTCTTGCGGATTACGGGACACTCGACATCGAACAATTTTTACTGTGTTTTAGAAACTCTGCTCATTAATACAAAATTATGGATTTTTTGGCCATCAAAAGAGGCAATAAAAGAAACGATGCCTGCCGCTTTTCATCATTACCCGAACTATAGAGCAATAATAGACTGCTCGGAAGTTCGATGTGATTCTCCAGCAGGAGTAGAGCAACGTGTTTTAATGTATTCCAGTTACAAGGGAGGATTTACAGTGACTTTTTTGGTTGCCATAAATCCGAATGGAATCCATCAGTGCACATTAGTCATGCCACCATTTGCTTTCAATCCACAATTTACTCGTGAAGAAGTCTTGAAAGGATACTCAATTGCATCCGTGAGGATTCACGTCGCACGAGCAATTCAAAGGATCAAAATCTTTAGGATTCTGAAACATACTTCTCATGATTTGTTCCTCCATGTGGATAAAGTTGTACGCATGGCTTGCATTCTTGCCAATAATAAAGAACCTCTTATTAAAGATCAGGCTGATGGATAAATTTCAGGTTTATCAGTTTAGCAGCTAGCCACAAAGCAGTACCTACATTTACTACTTTAAATAATAATTAAATCTATTGCAAATATGCATAATATAAAGGTTTATTCATGAAACTTAGAGTTTTTCTTGAATGAATTTTTTCTGGAATGAACTTCTTGAATGAAATTACAAATATATTGTTCACAGCAAGTTTTTTCTTTTTATTGGAAATTTTTGATAAACTACAAGTACGTGATTCAACAATCGTATACATTATATGAATGCGCATATATAAAATTTGAATATAATTATAGTTTTTAATTCAACGACAGACGTGGAAGAAAATATTTAAAATAAAAATCTTCAATTTTAGGTATCACAGTGCTAAGAAACACAACGTTCCTTATTAATTCTATAAGTACGTGATCAACAGGTGAGGAAACTAAAAAGTGGCACGAATCATCCCCTAAAACATACATGGATACCTGCAACTGAGTATAGTAAATGTGGCTTTCCTTCAACCGCAGTTCTCTGTTTTCTTCGAACTCCAAGTATTTCACGTGGGATTGTCTTCTCTCTCTGTCCACGATTGGTTTATCTTCACAGGTAGCCGGACATTTGATTTCCATTAATTCATATTGGTCGCCGTTAATAAGATGCCATCAGGACTACAAGCCAAGAATGGTTGCTGAAGTGAGACAACAAGACCAATTTCGACGACTGAAAATCCGGTCCGAGCTTCGAAGAACAATCTAGCGATCTTTTCTGTGCGTAGTCCGTATTGTATATCTTCAGTAATTTTACCCTTATTACTCTTTGCTCTCAGAAATTGTTCGGCTAGCGATTCAAAGTGGTCCTTTCGAGTTTTTATTCGATGTGCTTTCGTACTACATGTATACCATTATACATGTGATTCGAATAAAACGTTCCCAGTGCCACGTGGCACTTTGTGATTGCCCAATCGACGAGAAACAAATGTCTAAACATTTTTGTTCGTCTATAGTAAATATTGACCACTTATTCAGGGTTTCTGGAGAATATTTTCTAACTTCTAATTTTATTTTTAAATTTTCTCCAGAAGGAACTGGCACAAAGTCGTAGGCGTGGTAAATTTCTGTATGGGGTTTCCTCTTTTGGAGATCTAACAGTGAATTTATTATTACTTTATATTCTGCCTCTTTTTTTTCCTCAACTGCACTTCTGTGTTCCATCTCTGCTGTGCACTTCATCTCGCCCTTAATCATCATTGCCAGAATGCAATTTTGATTAAGCAATTCATCCGTAATATTTTCAGCCAACAGCCATACCACGCTGAAAAAACCAGTTCTCGTCAGATCACTGAAGTTAAGCAGCGTTGGGCGCGGTTAGCACTTGGATGGGTGACCATTCGAGAAAACTGAGTGCTGTTGGCACATCGTGGGTGTGGTGAGCCCACACTTGTAGTTATTTACTACAAGTTATCAACCTAGAAACACTACCCGAATCGGGTAGTGTCACGCCTACCCCGAAAGGGAAATGGCTTAATGGTATATATATCAATCGTATATTTTATTATACCATTAGGCCATTTCCCTTTCGGGGTGGGCGTGACTTGCTCGGTTGGAAAATAGTAGTGTGTAGATGGGTATATAGGTATAAGGTAGATAGGTATGTAGGTATAAGGTATGGATATTTTAGATTGATCTAGAATTCTCTTGTTATTTATTTAAATGACACGTTCGTTCCGCAACACTACTCCAACCCAGGTTGCTGATCAATCTCTCTAGCGATCACCCCAAGTGAAGAGCCTCACAAAATTTTTATGTGTGGTTCCCCACTTGGGCCCATTAGTATCCAAGGTCTTTGTTTCAGGCATCATTCATAGTTTCATAATTCCATCAAAACCGTTTTGTATTTTCTTTTCTTCTTCTATTCTGATTTTATCTTTACTCTCCTTGAATAGTCGTTTAACTTTCCTATTTTTGTGTCTGTAATCATTTTTGAGCCTATTTCTCTCCTCATCGCTAAGACCTGTGATGTTCAGCGTTTTTTTGTGCGCTTCTTTCTTTTCTTTTTGGGCTGCCTCAATTTTATCATTCCACCATGCATCACCAAATTTTCTTCATACAACTGCCGAAGCCCATACTTCGGTCGCAGTTGTAATAATGATATCCCGCAGTAAAGTCCACGAAAAGGTAATGATCAGTATTGTATTCGGAACCCCCCGTGACCTGCTTCTTCAAAAACTCTCGGGCGACTGATTTTGAGAACAAAGAGCACCATGTGTCTAGAGTCAGTTTACTATAACGTCGGATTTTAAAGTTAAACGTTGAAAATATTGAGTGCTTTAAAAGGATTTTTCTGAGATATTCTCGAATATGTAAGAAAATCTCTGAAATACTGTATATGCTTTAAATAAATCTGGAATTATCTTCTTTGGTGGAAATAATTGTTCGATGGTACATCCCTTTTGATATTTTGCTAATTGAGCTTCCTTCGGTTTGTTCCAAAGCATTGGCTGGTTGGTCTTTGAACATGTATTCTCAGTATTAACAAATAAACAAACGGCGGCAGCATGCTTACAGAAGGCTTTTCCACTTTGGCAATCGCAATCCGTGTCGAAAATTGTGCGATCGGCGTTCAACTGAAAAAAGTGTACATTTTTCAATAATACAGAGTTCAATAACAATATATATTTTCTTTTTGTTCATTTTTTTAATTTCTAAAAAATTTTTCAGTAGACACAATATATATATATATATATATATATATATATATACCAATGCGTAAAATGTCATCTAAATATGCTGTCAATAGCCACCCTCTTTCTCTTAGATAATTGAGCCCTGGCTTTAATAACTTCGTGAATACATAAGGACTTGTACAGAGTCCAAAAGGTATGCATTGAAATTCATAGATCTGACCTTTGAATTTAAATCTCAAAAATTTTCGACTGATTGGACCAATGCTTACCAGAAAATAAGCATTTTTTAAGTCCAGATTACATAAAAAGTAATTTGGATAAATTAACTTTAAGCTACCCTTAAATCTTCAATTTTAAAATGATACGTCGTTATAAATTGATTTAAACATTTCAGGTTCAATATGAATCTTTTAGAACCATCTGGTTTCGGAACCAGGAAAAAGGGGGACAAGAATTGGTCTACTACCGCGTGACATTTAACTATTGCTCGCATCGGTAATAACTTTTTTACTTCCTTTTCTAAAAAACTTTCGTCCTCTAACGAAAACTGCAAATTTTTATTGAAGCTCAGAGATTGTGGTGGCTTTGTCTGGGAAGGAATTTCGTATCCTTTCACACAATTTAAGACAAAAACATCACTGGTGATCTTTTTTCATTCGGGGAGAAAACGATTTAGTCGCCCTGCTACTACTCTCACCTTTTATTTACTTCTTCTTTTCTACAAACGTTGACCGTTGACTCCTGCTGGCTGTCTTGGGGGTGCTGTTGTACATGCTCTTGCTGCTGCACTGAGTTCTTTGAGGAGGTCTCTGCTGATAGTGTCTCGGGCTCTGATACGAGCTCCCCTGTCTCGTATTCTGGCTCCACCAGTTTAAAGTGCGTACAGGGAATGGTCTAGTCACTTTTTTGCTAGTGGAGGAGGTTGAAGGAAGAGACGTGGCCTTGATTTCTTTGCCGATCTTCTCCATCGATTTCGCGGCTTCAATTTTTTCCGTCAGCTTCTCTCCGTACAATAAAGAACCTGGTTTAGTCGTCTGCAACAGGGTTTTCATCGATTTAGTCAGAATTGGAGAGATAAACGCTCTTGTGGCCCAAGAAACCTGAAACTGTAGCTGAGTTATCAGTTTCCTGCATCGGCTAATTTTTCTAGTAACTCCAGACGATCTAGCGGCTCCTCTTCATCATTCAGTATCATTGTGATGCTTTGCCCCAACGCTGACAAAGCCGAACCAGCTAGATTTTGTTCAAGGACGAAGAGCTGATCTCTCTTGACACCTGTTTCGTTTAAAGTTGACACAATCTCCTCGTTCAACTCTGGTGCTTCAAGCAAAATATTTCCCTTACGTGGATATTTATCCATTAACTACACCTTGACCTCCTTAGGTAACCCGTCTGTCAACCATGAGGACCATCTCGAGACCAAACTTTCGTGTAGATCCACTTGTTCTTTTTTCTTAGCCTCCGGATCATTTCCTAGAAGCATTTCAATTTCGTCGTCGTCTAATTTCTTAGGCTCCAATGTCTCTTTCTCAACCTCCACTGGTGCCACCTCCGTCGAGGAAAGCCTCTGGGTCTTCGTGAGGTTTGGCAGATTCTGCCGATTCGTTTTTACGAATATCTTCATTTCGTGTAGTCTCGGGTACATTCTCCTTATGAGGGGTATCTTGATTCTCATCTGCAAGGAAAAATTATTTTTCCCCTATAATGCCAGATGAAAATCTACAGCACCGGTTGTTATTGCCTCCTGCGTGCAAAATTCACCAGTCTTAAACGCACGTCAGTACTTATACCCATTGAGTCCCTGACGTCGTGTAATTGAGACTTAACTAAAAGAATAAATATTTCGTTACCTTTTTTTGTTGTTTTGAGCATTGTGTCTGCTAAACATTGTACAATCTTTTCTAACCTCCTTAAACGCTTGTTGCTATCTTTCTCTTCCTTCCAATCTCTACTATGTTTTTTGCCTTTACCCATCTTGATATTGCTGAAAAAAGGTTTTCTGAATCTGATTTTCTTTGTTGTTTATAATAATCTTGAGTGAAAATAAACATTTGTCGTATAATAAAATCTCTAATATGTGGCTTTGCCTAGCACAAAGAACGTTATGAAGAGTGACAGCCAGGGCGTATAGAAGGAGCAAGCCACGGGAAGCCGCGAGTTTTTAAAATCTATTCTCTAAACTTGTGGTTAGAACTAGTCAAAGTAGCGGTACTACGATGTAATCTCGAAAAACGAGACTCGAAATATAATAATATATAGTTCAATAATTCTGACACTGAAGGATCCATCTCGCTCGGATTTGGGGTAAGAAACTATCGCCTATTGTTTTTGCCGCAAAACTGTAAAAACAACTGACAGCAGGTGACTTTTCGTACCCCAAGTCCGAGGGAAACCATACCTTTTGTTGTGGTACCATTCACACTACCAAGACTACTTTTTGTGTGCAGGGAAATGGTACCCTGAAATTAGCGTTAGATTCACACTTTGTTTTTTCTGTGAAGTTTCTATTCAATACAGTAAACACATTTTAATGTTTTTAAAAATATTGATAAATTCCAAAATAGTAAGCTTTCTCCGAAGTTTTTACTTCTTTTTAAAGGTATTTTTAGACTTTACGTTTTAGTTTTTTTTTAATTAAACTAATTTTTCCATTTTTTAATTTATGCAGTTAAGGTAAGCATCCCAGTAATCGTGACCTTAGTCCCAGTAATCGCGATGGCAATTTTCTTGCTTTTTTGTGTGTAAATACGTGAAGAGTAATATAGTCGTCAAATATCCTATTCGTCCGAATTGAGCGAAAAATTTTTAGGGGACCTTATTCATTTGAAAGTGTCAACACGAATTAATTTCAGTGTCGGCCAATTCATTTTAATCCGCGAGATTTTGAGTCAAGCCCCAATTCGCCAGAATTCGTCAGCGCGAATACAGTTAAAAACTGACCTATTCGCGAGTAATAGGATCATTCTGTCTGGTAGAGGGTCATTCTGGCGCGTAATAGAAACATCCTGGCGCGTCATAGGATCATACTGGCGCGTAATAGAATCTTCCTGGCCCGTAATAGCATTATGCTGGCGCGTAATAACATAATCCTGGCGCGTGATAGGATCATACTGGTACGTGATAGAATCATGCTTGCGCGTAAAAGGATCATTCTGGCGCGTAACAGGGTCATTCTGGCGCGTACTAGTATTCAGCTAGCACTGAATAGAACCATGCTTACTGCCTTTTAACACAACGACGTTTCCTAGCATGTACTATCGTAAAATCTCGTTTTTTCTCGTATCGGTATCGGTTTCTGAGACTCCAGTCTCGGTTTGGTCTCGTATCCTGGCGCGCAATAGAAACATGCTGGCGCGTAATAGAATCATCCTTGCGCGTAATAGAATCATGCTGGCGCGTGCTAGGATCATCCTGGCGCGTAAAGAATCATGCTGGCGCGTAATAGCGTCATCCAGGCGCGTAAAAGAATCATGCTCGCGCGACATAGGATCATCATGTCGCGTAATAGCACCATGCTGGCGCGTAATAGGATTATCCTGGCGCGTAGTTGCATTTTCCTCGCGCGTAATAGAATCATCCTGGCCCGTAATAGGGTCATTCTGGCGCGTAATAGTATTCAGCTAGCACTGAATAAAACCATCCTTATTGCCTTTCAACAGAACAACGTTTCCTAGCATGTAGTATCGAAATATCTCGCTTTTCCTCGTATCGGTATCGGTTTCTGAGACTCCAGTCTCGGCTTTGTCTCATATCCTGGAGCGTAATAGAAACATACTGGCGCATAATAGAATCATCCTGGCGCGTAATAGGATCTTCCTGGCGCGTAATAGAACCATGCTGGCGCGTAATAGGATTATCCTGGCGCGTAATAGAAATATAATGGCGCGTAATAGGATCATTCTGGCGCGTAATAGAATCATTCTCGCGCGTAATAGTATCATCCTGGCGCGTAATAGAATCATGCTGGCGCGTGATAGGATCATCCTGGCGAGTAATAGAATCATGCTGGCGCGTAATAGCATCAGCCTGCCGCGTAATATGATCATACTGGCGAGTAATAGGATCATTCTGGTGCGTAATAGGATCATCCTGGCGCGTAATAGGATCATCCTGACGCGTAATAGAATCAGAACTGCGCGTATTAGGATCATCCTGACACGTAATAGAATCATCCTTGCGCGTAATAGTATCATCCTGGCCGGTAATAGAATCATGCTGGCGCGTGATAGGATCATCCTGGCGCGTAATAGAATCATGCTGAGTCGTAATAGGATCATCCTGGCGCGTAATAGGATCTTCCTGGCGCGTAATAGGATCATCGTGGCGCGTAATAGAACCATGCTGGCGCGTAATAGGATCTTGCTGGCGCGTAATAGGATCATCGTGGCGCGTAATAGAACCATGCTGGCGCGTAATAGGATTATCCTGGCACGTAATATGATCTTCCTGGCGCGTAATAGGATAATCGTTGCGCGTGATAGAATCATGCTGGCACGGAATAGGATTTTCCTGGCGCGTAATAGAATCATCCTGGCGCGTAACACGATCATCCTGGCGCGTAATAGAAACATGCTGGCGCCTAATAGGATTATCCTGGCGCGTAATAGGATCTTCCTGGCGCGTAATTGGATAGTCGTGGCGCGTAATAGAATCATGCTGGCGCGAAATAGGATTTTCCTCGCGCGTAATAGAATCATGTTCGCGCGTAATAGGATCATCCTGGCGCGTAATAGTACCATCCTGAAGCGTAATAGAATCATGCTGGTGCGTTATAGGATCAT
>CAKNYM010051704.1:3797-23037 GCA_932195095.1 Andricus curvator
CATTTTCTATTAAAAATTTGTCATTTTTATTTGAAATTTCAACTATTCGGTGGAAAATTCTTTTTTTTTTTTTTTTGTTTTTTTGGTAGAAACTTATTCTTCTTGGTTGAAAATTAATTTTGATTACTGAAAATTCAACAATTCCATGTTTGGTTGAAATTTTAGCTTTTTTAGTTGAAAATTCATGTATTCTATTGAAAATTCGTCTTTTTTGGTAGAAATTTAATCTGTTTGGTTAAAAATTCATCTTTTTGATTGAAAATTCATTTCTTTAATTGAAAATTAACCTATTATTTTTTTTTTTTTTTCCTTGATAATTAATTTTTTAACCGAAAATTGATCTATTTCATTGTTGGTGGAAAATTGATCTTTTTCAGTTGAAAGATCATCTATGTAGTTGAAAATTCAAGTATTTTGTTAAAAATCCATCTTTTTTGTAGAAAATTCTTCTTCAAGGGGGGTTAGGTTGGTGTCCGACGCCGATTTTTTTGTAATTTTGCAGATGAAAAGAGGATCCCAGACTATAAAAAAAAATTAATTTTTTGGGCAATCGTTCATATTTAGGGGTGGAAATCGCCCCTTCTATATTTTTGATACTTTTACTGTTTTAAGAGGTATCATTGTTTTTTCTTTCTTGTTTTTGCACAAAATTGTTCTAATTGATTCTATATTATAATATTATCTTGAGTTTTAAAAATATTTACCCCCTAGAGTATCATAATTCAAAAAATCTACCCCTATAGGATGCTTCGCCATATGACACATAGTTTAAGATTTTGGACTTTGTTGCTGCAAACATCTAGTTTTGATAATTAATTCTATTAAGAATTATCAGTCTTATTCGAAATAACCCCTAAATTATGTGCCATCCACCCCTTTAGTATTATCAATAAATAAAAAATTTAGTTATCAATATGACATTTTTGTAAGTAATGAATTAAAATATTTAGTTTGGACAATCAATAATAATATAACTAATTATTTGTTAACGATGGCACATGTTCTTATATTAATAAACCCTTGTTGTGTGAAAGCTACCCCTCAAAAACTTTTTATGTTTTGTTTAGCAGGCGATTTTAATGACAATACATATATAACAGAACTGTTTAAAGAATTTTTATTGAGGTTCAGGCACGTACATATTTCCATTGAAAATTGTACACACATACACGTACCCTTTCGCATATCGTCCCTCTAACCCTTATTGCTCAAGGCTTTCGACTTACAATATATCTTCTACGAAATAAAAAATAAATGGAAAAAACAAACAAAATATTGCCTTCAGAATTTGTGTGAGACACAACTTATTATTTAGACCGTCAAATGAATAATTATCAATTAGTTTGTTTTTACGTATGTCATACGGTCTCATTCAGATAATAATAACGACAATATTAAAATTGGATCATTTTTTAATAATACCCAGATAACAATTTGCTCACACCTTGCCCGCATGGTGCTTGCACGCGTGTCGATCGATCAGCACGATGTGAGGGCAAGAGTGCAGACATGTGTCCTCATATGCGTCGCATATGCGCCGCACGCGTGTCGGCACGTGCGTGCCAGCGTCGTGCTAGCACGCACGTGTTTTGAGTTATAATTATTGAAAACAAGATGTTAAAAATAACATAAGTAACAGGAAACATTGTATGACGTTTTTAAGAAGAGACTCCTGTGTTTAAAGTTGTTCTTTCACAACTGATGATGCTACAGGTGTTTATTCTAAAAGCGACATACACAAAATTATTCCTGCTACCTCTTAAATAATGTATTAGCAAGAAATATATATTTATCTGAAAATATTTTTTTTATTTCGAACAATTTAAATTATTTAACACAGAACGTTTATTCATCACTTTTGTTAAAAAACAAAGGGATTTTAAAGATCACTATATTTTTTAATCATCCAGTTAATTACTTTCAATTGTTTTTCAAGTTGCATATTTTTAATCGTTCTACTACTGAGATTTAAGAACTTAAATCTCAAAAGTAAAACGATTAAAAATGTGCACTTGAAAAACTTGTTTTCGATCATTTTAAATCTGAATATAGTAAATATAGTAAAAAATAGTGAACCATTTTCCGAACCAAAACCCAAGAAAAAATGTTTATTTAATTTGAACAAAAATAATTATTCACTTTTACTTCGACTTTTTGTCTCTAAAATAAACTTGGAAAATAACAAAAATTTAGAGCATGAAGCGAATTTGATCAGAGTTTTATTTTTACACAACTGCTATATTATGTTTTCAGTAATAATGAGCTTTTTGTGCCATACTCTTCACCGCACGCTATATGCCGACATTTTTCCGTAAGTACCTGACGAGCATGATAGACGCACGCTGTGCTGCATATCATGCAGACCGTGTGCGGGCACTGTGCGGGATTACTTATTACCCTCAGAACGTGCTGTCACTGTGCTTGCATTGTTGCCGACACATCGTGCTTGCACGCCATGCGCCCATGTGCGTCCGCATGCATTGTTATATGGGTAAGATAAATTGTCGTTATTATTATCTAAATGAGGCCGTATGACATACGTAAAAACAACCTAATTGACAAAATATTGACTGTTTACAAGTTGGGTGTCTGATATGATAAAAGTATTATCATTTTGGCATTTCAAATAAAACTGTACAAATATAAAATTATCAGGAATGTACCCTCACAGCAAGGAATATCGGTGGGATATCCCATTTATCTCCCGCGATATCTCAGGCATATCCCAGGAGATTCCAGGGACATCACGAATGATATCCTACGGGGCGGAAATCTCGATATCCTTGGAATGTCCCAAAGATATCTCAGAATATGCTGAGGATATCCCATTAATGTCCCAATTTTTAAAGTCCGGGATATCTCAAATTCCATAATTCGGGACATCCTAGGATATTCTTACGATGTCCCATATTTAAAATGCAGGATATGCCAAGGATGTCCCCAAGATATCCTAAATATATCATTTTTTATAATATTATAAAAAATTCATATATGTACCCTTTGCAAATCATTTATACTCTTTGTGCTTTAAATAAACAAACTCATAATTATTTAAAAAAAAAAAATATTTTCCTGGAGCTACAAATAAGAATCGAAGATAGTATGTAGAGCCGTCTTCATATACCTTTTCAGTCTTGTCTTTTTCAACACATTGTGACTTGTTGTTGACCGTATAGGTCGTTTTACTACATTTGCAAAATTGTTTTTTGAGATGATTATACTTCTTTATTCCGTGTCTAAATGCAGGTAATATTGTATAGGTATATGTATTTATTATGCTTTTCTATATGTATATGTGTAGATTTAAGCACAATAGATAAACATAAACCTAAATCAAAATTTGGCAAAATCATGAAAAAGCTAAACAAATTTTACATTAGTAGGTATATCAATTTTAATGAATTCATGCATGCAAGTCATGCAAGCGGCAGGTTTAAAAATATCAGAAGTTTCGGCTTTTTCTACATTACAGTCAACTTAACCTCAAAAGTGCACAAAATGTATAAATGTATAGTTTAACGAGTTTAATCGATTTTACAATGGAAATAAAATCATTAGTAACAAAAGTAATGAACAAAAATTGTTATTCAATAAAATGAAAAATAAAATCAATTAGTTAATACAGAAATAGTGATCGCTGAACAGTACGTGGATAGTAACATAAATAAAATTGAAATAGGTAATAATAAAAAGCTAATGTAAAACATGAAAAAATAAATAAATTAAATGGACATCAAAAATGGTATCAACTTTGTCATGAGTTTTATCCATTGCCACAGATATCCGCGTATACACATATCTAACCTCCAGCGAGCTTTATACCTAATACACATGTAAAATATACATTAAAAATGTCTTGAAAGCAATAAAATTGGTGTTCTTATATATTCCTTTTTATTTATTGAATGAAAATCCACTAGTAATATATCAGAATATCAGCAGAATTTTTTCCGGGATATTCGTGGGACCAAAGATATTAGTACTAATATCTTTGGTGGGACATTTTACTATAGTATTGGGATATCCTGTGGACATTCCGTGCGGGATATCGTCAGAATATCCTGTCACGATATCCTCCGGAGCGGAAATCTCGATATCCCTGGAATATGCCAGGGATATCCCGGGAGATTTATGGGACATTTTTCAGGATATCACATATCCTGCCGAGATATCTTAGGGATATGCCAAGGATATCATTTTGTTGTGAGGGTATATAAGCCATTATCAGGCTTGCATATAAAGCGGAAGAAAAGAACATTTGTTCAGTCACATTTGCTTCTTTTTCTATTGTGCGAAGTATTACAAATAAAATGAGAATCAATCCATTAAATATAATATCGTTATTGACAATAACGTTCAATAAGGAAAAACTTGGAATTCAGCCTTCAGAAGTAACACCTGAGGAGGTACATCTACACGATGTAATAGAGGATATTATAATGAAAAATGTGTTTGATTCCTCATTTATTATTGAAAATTCAGTTGACTTACAATTTGCTCATGAGGATCGTCAAATTGATATACAACCGATTGAAGATGAAGAACAAGAAGAAGAAAAGGATTATGGTGAAGTTCCTAGTTGTTTATATCAAGAGGAGAGAGTTAATTTCGACTATAAAAAAGAAGCTGTTGACTTTTGGAATTCTGGAAAGAAAAAACGGTTATCTTTTACAACCGTTCATCAAAGATTCAAGAAGCTTCGTTCAGAGCGACAATTAAGAAGATGGCAAGAACAAGTCAACAGTGGTGGTGACCGAGAAGATAAGCTATACAACGTTGCAAAATACACTTTCGACAATTCGAAGGAGGCTATTGATTCAAAAATGACAGTTCACGATATAGATCTTCGAAGATGGGCTTTACACACGAAGTAGTATAAGGAGATCCAACTCTAATATAAGGATAACCCCAATTTTTCCGTGCCCACTTCCTATAGCAAACGCACAGCATACCAGATTAAGTATTGTAGCGCCTCTCACGAGAAAATTTGAAACTGTTGAAAACCAACTGCAAAACCTATGTTATAACGGTTTTCCGCAAGAGGCGCTAGAATACGTTATCTGAAGTGCTATAGGATGTGGGTACGGAAAAATGGGGGTACAATTTTTCGAAACGGCCCATAGAGTTGGATCTCCTTATACTACTTCGTGGCTTTACAAAAGAAGCATGAATTGGACATGCCATGGTTTAAAGCATCACGTTGGTGGGTATGGAAATTCAAGAAAATGCATAACGTCGTTTCGCGAAAAATCACCAAATTTATATCTATATCATCTTTACATGACACTAGAGATACAGAACAAGAATGTGATGTTTTTAAAAACAATGTAAAATCAGAAATTCTGAGGTATGGGGAAAGCAAAATTTTCAATTCCGATCAAAGTGGCTTCAATTTAGAATTACACAGTGGAAGAACTTTGAGCTTTAAAGGAACAAAAACTGTGGAAAATGTTGTTCAATCGGTTTCCTCCACCACGCATAGCTATACGATTCAGCCAACCATATCTGCCGATGGAAGATTACTTTCACCCCTTTTTGTAGTTTTAAAGGAACCATCCGGAGAATTTGGACCAAGAGTAAGCCAAGGGCTTTTTCAGGCAAACAATATTTATTTGCAAGCCTCTAAATCCGGTAAACTTTCTTCAGAATTACTGAAAATGTGGCTTCAAGATGTATTTTTGTAGGAGAAAATTCTGTGTTATTGTTAGATTCATGGAGTGGCCAGCGTGAACAAACCGTGCAAACTGCTATACCGGAAGGTAAAACCCTTTTACTGAAAACTATTCCAAAAGGCACAACTGGGAAAATTCAGCCCTTGGATGTGTTTGGGTTTAGGATCTGGAAGAATTTCGTACGAAAAATCTCTGACACTTCTATTCTTTTGAGGTCTGATATTAACTTGCATATTAGAAATAACATTATAAAATTACAGTCCCTCACACATAATCAATTGTCTTCACCCAGATTTATTAACGTATTCAAATATTCTTGGTATAAAAGCGGATATATAGAAAATAGACCTCCACATTTTGATAACCCTGTAGACTTTTGTTTCAAGGAAGATATTGAACCTTTTTGTGATATTTGCGGTGATGTTGCAGTAATAACATGTGCATGGTGCAAGAAGAGGTTGTTCCCTAAAACACTTCTTCGAAGAATATCATTACTGTGAAAACTTCGTGCCTTAAAAATCGAATGATTTTGTTTCTTTTTAACTAATCTTTCGTTATTTAAAACAATTTTAGATGAAAATTAGAATTAGATTAGAATTTTATGCGCAATTTTGCAAATGGTCAAATTAACGCACACTCATCATATCACACATTTATTTTTTATTTCGTAGAGGATATATTGTAAGTCGAAAGCTTTGAGCAATAAGGGTTAGAGGGACGATATGCGAAAGGGTACGTGTATGTGTGTGCAATTTTCAATGGAAATATGTACGTGCCTGAACCTAAATAAAAATTCTTTAAACAGTTCTGTTATATATGTATTGTCATTAAAATCGCCTGCTAAACAAAACATAAAAAGTTTTTGAGGGGTAGTTTTCACATAACAAGGGTTTATTAATATAAGAACATGTGCCATCGTTAACAAATAATTAGTTACCCTGTAAAAAGGAGAGCATTGAAGTAGATTATATGGCATTGAAAAAATCGTACACTTTAATGCCTATAAATCCAAACAAATTCCGTTTTTGTCCGAATGCGCTTCATGGCATTAGACAGTTTTTGTTCGAATCATTTTGAATCACACACAAAAATTATGGCATTAAAATGGCATAGAATGGAACTAATGCCGTTCAATGCTGTTGAATTACCAAATAAGTCGAATGCCATTTAATGCTTTTTCCGACCGGATACATCGAATACAATCAATGCATTCGAATGCCGTTAAATCAACATTCGGACAAAAACGGAATTTGTGTTGATTTATAGGCATTAAAGTGTACAATTTTTTCAATGCCATATAATCCAATTTAATGCTCTCCTTTTTACAGGGTATATTATTATTGATTGTCCAAACTAAATATTTTAATTCATTACTTACAAAAATGTCATATCGATAACTACTTTTTTTATTTATTGATAATAATAAAGGGGTGGATGGCACATAATTTAGGGGTTATTTCGAATAAGACTGATAATTCTTAATAGAATTAATTATCAAAACTAGATGTTTGCAGCAACAAAGTCCAAAATCTTAAACTATGTGTCATATGGCGAAGCATCCTATAGGGGTAGATTTTTTGAATTATGATACTCTAGGTGGTAAGTATTTTTAAAACTCAAGATAATATTATAATATAGAATCAATTAGAACAATTTTGTGCAAAAACAAGAAAGAAAAAACAATGATACCTCTTAAAACAGTAAAAGTATCTAAAATATAGAAGGGGTTCTTTCCACCCCTAAATATGAACGATTGCCCAAAAAAAATTTTTTTTTTTTATAGTCTGGGATCCTCTTTTCATCTGCAAAGTTACAAAAAAATCGGCGTCGGACACCAACCTAACCCCCCTTGTTAGTGGGAAACTTAAACTATTTGGGTGAAAATTCAATTATTCTAGTTAAAAATTTATCATTTTAGTTAAAAATTCATTTTTCTGATTGAAAATCCGTTTTTTTGTTGAACTATTCCATTTTTTGTTAAAAATTGATATTTTGTAGTGGAAAATTTAAGAATTTGTTTAAAAATGAATCGAATCGCCACCCTGTTTAAGCTCTGCTTTTTTTTCTTACGAGAGGAATCATACTGTGGACGAGAGAGATATCCTTATTCTCCAAAGACTTCATGTATCGTACAATCCTCGTTTCAGAGTGGTGGGAATTAAAAACGGGATGTGTCAGGTAGTTGCTTGTTCGCTTGAAGGGAGATTTGTTCAAGTCTTTTTCGGAAATCGCACCAGTTTCGGCGATTTTTTGAACTGTGTTGTTGACCCCGAAAATTTTAAAAAGGTCATTAACGTCCTCGACGGTTGTTGTTTCGTCGAGAGACACACCAACGGATCCATCTTCATTGTACCTGGAATATTTAATTCATTACTGGTCATCCAAAAATTTAATTATTTTTTACTGAAAAAAGTTCTTCTCCTTTCGCTCCGCTGGGAATCGAACCTCAGAACTTCCGATTGCCGGTCGGTTGGTTTCCCATTAAACTACTAGAGAGATCGAGAGAAGAAACTTTTTTCAGAAAATACACGCATTATTTTGCTAGATGGTACAAGTTAAATTTTACAACGAATCTGTATTATCATTAGATAATAACAGCAATTTTTAACGTCTTTTCAGACTAGTTGGAGGTATGAATTAAAAATTATTTTAATTAATTTTTTTCTGAAAAAAGATCTCCTTTCTCTCCACTGGGAATCGAGCCTGAGAACTTCCGATTGCCGGTCGGGTGCTTTCCCATTAAGCTACGAGAGAGATCGAGAGAAGAAACTTTTTTCAGAAAATACACGCATTATTTTGCGATTATTATTACATTATTATTATTTTGTTCGATTCCCAGCGGAGCGAAAGGAGAAGATCTTTTTTCAGAAAAAATTAATTAAAATAATTTTTAATTCATATCTCCATCTAGTCTGAAAAGACGTTAAAAGTGTACGTTATTCTCTGATGATAATACAGATTCGTTGATAAATTCTGTTAATTAAATAAACGTGTAACCTTAATGAAATTAGTTTTAGAAATTAAAATTTGTTAATAATAAGTATTCAGTTTTACAAACGTACAATTTTATAATTAAATTCAAAATTATCCAAATTATTATTTATCTTTTTTAATGCTCTAGAAACAGGGGAAATAAGACGATTTTTCATGACTATAGGCGAATACATTTTTTTAAATAAAATAGTTAGAGTAATTAATTTAATTTGGAATGCTCTAAATTCTTAACTTTTCAATTAAATATATTGTATTTTGGACAAAATAAATGAATTTTTTACCAAATAGATGAATTTTCAAACAAAAAGATGAATTTTCAACAAAATACCTAAATTTTCAACCAAATAGTTGAATTTTCTGTAAAGAAAATAATTTTAAAGAGGATGAATATTCAAACCAAAAAGACGATTTTTCAACAAAAAAGTAAAATATGAATTTTAAACAAAAAAATTAATGTTCAACCTAATAGTTAAATTTTCAATCAAATAGGTGGATTTTCCACAAAAAAAAGATGAATTTTCAAACAAGAAAGACATTTGTTTTAATAAAATACATGAATTTTCAAAAAGAAAGTGGAATTTTCTAGCCAAGAACTAAATTTTCGACTAAAATGATGAATCTTCAACCAAAAAAATGGATTTTGAACAGTGTAGTTCAACTTTGAATTAAGTGGTTGAATTTTCAACCAAAAATTTTTTTTTCGCCCTTCCCCTATTCCCCTGCTTTACCCTTTTTCAGGATTTTCGCCTTAAATGAGAATTGAATATGTAGAAACCAATAAAAAATTCACCTATTTTGTTTAAAAGTTAATTTTTTTTGGTTAAAAATTCAAGTTTTTTTGTAGAAAATTAATCTTTTTAACTTGAAAATTCAATAATTTGGTTGCATTTTTTTCTTGAAAAAATTTGTTGCTGAAAATTAGTTTTTTTTGTTAAATTCAATTGTTTTTTATTTGAAATTGAAATCTTTTTTGTTTGATGTATCAACTATTACATTTTTCGTTGAGAATGCATTGTTTTTTTGAAAATTCAACTACTTGGTTAAAAGTTAAAAAACTTGGTTGATAATGCATTTTTCAGTAAAGATGCAAATTATTTGAAGATTGGTGTTTTTTGTTGAAAATCCGTCTATTTAATTGAAAATTCAACTATTTGGTTGAGCAATAATTTTTTTATTTATAATCCATATTTCGAAGTTAAAAATTCAACTGTTTTGTAGAAAATTCGTCTTTTTTGCTTAAAAAATCAACAATTTGATAAAAAAAATTATTTTTCTTGGTTGAAAATAATTTTCAACCAAAAAAGATACAATTATTATTGTACTCTTCTGTTAAAAATTCATCCTTTTTTATTTGAAAATTCCACTACTTGGTTAAGAGTTGAAATAATTTGTTAAAAATTCATATTTTTTTTGAAGATTTATTTCTTTGGTTTACCAATGTTAACTATTTTGCTGAAAATTCTATTTTTTGTTGTTGAAAATTAATTTTTTGTTAACTGAAGATTTAAGTACTGCATATTTGGTTGAAATTTCATTTTTTTGTTTAAGATTTATCTCTTTGGTTTACAAATTTCAATTATTTTGTTGAAAATTTAACTGTTTGGTTAAAAATTCATCTGTTTTATCTAAAAATTGAAATATTTTGTTAAAAATACAATTTTCCGCTGTTGAAAGTTAAGTTTAGTATTGTACCATTTTAGTTGAAAATTCATTAGTTTGTTTGAAAGTATAACTATTTTATTGATTTTTTTTTTTTTTTTTTTTTTGAAAATTAGTTTTTTTTTTTTAACTAAAAATGTAACTATTATAATTGAATATTCCATCATTTTAGTCGGAATTTCATCTCTTTGGTTGAAAATCTCATTACTTTGTTGAAAATTCATGTATTTTATTGGAAAAAAAATTATTTGAAGATTGGTCTTTTTTTTTATAAAATCCGTCTATTTGATTGAAAATTCAACTATTTGGTTGAACAATAATTTTTTATTTATAATCCATATTTCCAAGTTCAAAATTCAACTGTTTTGTAGAAAATTCGTCTTTTTTGCTTAAAAAATCAACAATTTGATAAAAAAAAATTATTTTTCTTGGTTGAAAATAATTTTCAACCAAAAAAGATACAATTATTATTGTACTCTTCTGTTGAAATGTCATCTTTTTCGTTTGAATATTCATCTGTTTTGGTGAAGGATTCAACTATTTTCTTAAAAATTCGTGAGTTTTGGTTGAACTTAAAGATTTTTTATTAAAATTGAAACCTTTTTTTTTAATATCAACTATTACATTTTAAGTTAAAAATTCATCCTTTTTTATTTGAAAATTCAACTACTTGGTTAAGAGTTGAACTAATTTGTTAAAAATTCATTTTTTTGTTGAAGATTTATTTCTTTGGATTACCAATTTTAACTATCTTGCTGAAAATTCTATTTTCTGTTGTCGAAAATTAATTTTTTGGTAACTGAAGATTTAAGTACTGCATATTTGGTCGAAATTTCATTTTTTTAAATATTTATCGCTGTGGTTTACAAATTTCTACTTTGTTGAAAATTTCACTATTTGGTTAAGAATTCATCTGTTTTATTTAAAGATTCAACTATTTCGTTGATCATTCATTTTTTTTGTAAATTAATTTTGTTGACTGAATATTTAACTATTCCATTTTTTGTTGTTGAAGATTTATCTCTGGTTTACAAATTTTAACTATTTTGTTAGAAATTCAATTTTCCGTTGTTGAAAGTTAAGTTTTTTTATTTTTAACTAAAAATTTAAGTATGTATTTTGTTAAAAATTCGTTTTCTTTTGTTTGAATTTAATTTTTTTAACTGAAAATGTAACTATGCCAGTTTAGTATTCTACCATTTTAGTTGAAAATTCATTCGTTTGTTTGAAAGTATAACTATTTTATTGAAAATTATTATTTTTTTTTTAAATTATTTGTTTTTTTTAAACTAAAAATGTAACTTTTCTAATTAAATATTCCATAATTTTATTTGAAAATTAATCTCTTTCGGCTCGAACAGAGCATTTATAGAGCATTAAAGAGAATTAAAAAATTGTAATGGTTAAACAAATATATATAATAATTAATACATATACTTTTACAAAAAATTCTAGAGTGAAATGAACATATATTTTTTTTAATGTAGTTTTTGATTGGAAATTCCTTTAAAAATTCATCTTATTGGTTGAAAATTGATCTTTTTTGTCGAAAATTTATCTTTTCTGATAGAAATTTAATCTTCTTGGTTGAAAATTATACTATTTCGTTGAAAATTTACTTTAATTTTATTGAAAATTAATTTTTTTCACTGAAAATTAAACTATTCTATTTTTAGTTGAAAATGTATCTGTTTTCGGTGAAAATTTAATTTATTTGTTGAAAATCCGTTTTTTTTTGCAAAAGAGTACTCTCTCATTAGTTGAAATTTCATCTTTTTGGTTGAAGATTAATTTCTTTGTTTGAAAATTCGTTTGTTTTTTGTTTGGAAATTTATTTTACTGACTGAAAATTATCCTACTTTATTTTTGGTAGAAAATTTATCTTTTTAGTTTGAAATGCATGTATTTGTTTGAAAATTAATTTTTTTTTTATTTGAAGATTCATCATTTTAGTTGAAAATTCACTTTAACTATTACATTTTTTGTGAAGAATTTACCTTTTTTGATAGAAATATCATTTTTTTCGTTAAAAAATTATCTGTCTAGTAGAAAATTTAACTATTCCATTTTTTGTTAAGAATTCATTTCTTTAATTGAAAAAAAAATGTTTAGTTGAAAATTCGTTTTTTAATTGTTGATAGAAAATTCGTCTTTTGGATTAAAAAATCCACTATTTGGTCAAAATTTCATATTTTTGGTTGAGAATTCACCATTGTGATTAAAAAATAATTTCTTTGGTTGAAAATTCGTTTCTTTTTAGTTGAAAATTAATGTTTTTAACTGAAGATATAACTATTCCATTTTCAGTTGAAAATTTATATTTTTAAAAAATAATTTTTTTGATTGAAGATTCGTTTCTTTTTAGTTGAAAATTCGTTTCTTTTTAGTTAAAAATTAATGTTTTTAATTGAAGATATAACTATTCCATTTTCGATTGAAAATTTATATTTTTAGTTGAAAATTAACTAATTTTGCTGAAAACTCGTTTTTTTAAATTTACTTCTCTAACTGCAAATTGAAATATTATATTTTTGATATTTATCTTTTTTAGTTTAAGATTGCATTTTTTTGTTGAAAATTGATTGTTCTAACTGAAAATTTAATTGTTATATGTTTGGTTAAAATATATTTTTTTTTTATGAAAACAAAATAAATTTTTTTGAAAAATCGTTTTTTTTTTTTGGTTGAATATTTATTTTTCTGACATTTTAACTGTTCTAATCTTGGTTGAAACTTTATGTTTTTTAGATGAAAATTCATAAACTTTTTGACAATGAGTCTTTTTTGGTTGAAGATTCATTATTTTAGTTGAAAATTCACTTTAAACTTTATATATTTTTTGTGGAAAATTCCTCTTTTTTGATAGAAATATAATCTTTTTCGTTAAAAAATTATCTGTTTAATAGAAAATTTAACTATTTTATGTTTTGTTAAGAATTCATTTATTTCAGTGAAAAAGAAACTATTTAGTTGAAAATTCGTTTTTTTTGTTGATAGGAAATTCATCTCTTGGATTGAAAAATCCACTATTTGGTCAAAATTTCATATTTTTGGTTGATAATTCATCATTGTGATTAAAAATAATTTCTTTGGTTGAAAATTCGTTTCTTTTTAGCTGAAAATTAATTTTTATTACTGAAGATATAACTATTTCATTTTCGGTTGAAAATTTATATTTTTAGGTGAAAATTATTTAATTTTGCTGAAAACTCGTTTTTTTAAATTTACTTCTCTAACTGCAAATTGAAATATTATATTTTTAATATTTATCTTTTTTAGTTTAGGATTGAATTATTTTGTTGAGAATTCATTTCTTTGGTTGAAAATTGATTGTCCTAACTGAAAATTTGATTGTTCTATGTTTGGTTAAAATATCTTTTTTTTTTTTTTTAATTTTTTTTTTTGAAAATTCATTTTTTTTGGATTGAACATTTATTTTTCGGACATTTTAACTGTTCTAATCTTGGTTGAAAATTGATGTTCTTTAGATGAAAATTCATAAACTTTTTGAAAATGAGTCTTCTTCGGTTGAAGATTCATCATTTTAGTTGAAAATTCACTTTAAACTTTATATATTTTTTGTGGAAAATTCACCTTTTTTGATAGAAATATAATCTTTTTCGTTAAAAAATTATATGTTTTATAGAAAATTTAACTATTCTATTTTTTGTTAAGAATTCATTCATTTCAGTGAAAAAGAAACTATTTAGTTAAAAATTCGTTTTTTTGTTGATAGGAAATTCATCTCTTGGATTGAGAAATCCACTATTTGGACAAAATTTCATATTTTTGGTTGAGAATTCATCATCGTGATTAAAAATAATTTATATTTTTAGTTGAAAATTAATTCATTTTGCTGAAAACTAGTTTTTTTTTAATTTACTTCTCTATCTGCAAATTGAAATATTATATTTTTGATATTTATCTTTTTTAGTTTAAGATTGAATTAATTTGTTGAGAAATAATTTTTTTTTTTTTGAAAATTGATTGTCCTAACTGAAAATTTAATTGTTCTATGTTTGGTTAAAACATAGTTTTTTTTTATGAAAACAAAATATCTTTTTTTGAAAATTCGTTTTTTTTTTGAACATTCATCGTTTTAGTTGAAAATTCATTTCTTCGGTTGAAAATTGATCTTGTTGACTTGAAAACACAACTAAAAAGTATTTTAAATATATTTAGAAACAAAATTTATTTTGCATTAACATTATTAATCTTCTAGGTGTATGGTTGGTTTTATACAGGGTGTCCAAAAAGTAACGATACACCTAAATAATTTTTCAGGTAAAATATTTTTCAAAAAGGTCAAAGTCATTCTTGAAAATTGTTGAAAATCCGTCTTTTTTTGCAAAAGAGTACTCTCTCATTAGTTGAAATTTCATCTTTTTGGTTAAAAATTAATTTCTTTGTTTGAAAATTCGTTTGTTTTTTGTTTGGAAATTTATTTTACTGACTGAAAATTATCCTACTTTATTTTTTGTAGAAAATTTAAATTTTTAATTTAATTAAATTAAATTAAAAACAATAATTTTAACGAGGAATCTAGTGGTGACCTTGAATTTGACCTTGTGCTTGACCTTCAAGGTTATTTCAAGGTCAACTTTGTTTTTTAAGTGGGAACCCCTATTTTTGACAACGGCAATCGAAAGAGGGGGGAATTTTGCGTCCAAGCATGTACTCAGGTCATGGCTCAAGGGTGACCTTGAACTTTAGCTGAAGGTCATTAGGCTTGACCCAGGTATGGGGCGGGTCCGATCTGTACTGCTGCGGCTCAGGTGTTTACGAAAAACGTCGAGGTTATTCTTGGAGTAACTTTTAACGAGGAATCCAGTGGTGACCTTAAATTTGACCTTGAAATTGACCTTCCAGGTCAAAAAAAATTTAATTAAAAAAATTAAAGTTCAAGGTCACCATTGACCTGAGTACATGTTTGGACGTAAAATTTCCCGCTCTTTCGATTGCCGTTGTCAAAAATAGGGGTTACAACTTACAAAAACAAAGTTGACCTTGAAATAACCTTGAAGGTCAAATTCAAGGTCACCACTGGATTCCTCGTTAAAAGTTACTTCAAGCATTCTTGAAGTTGAACCTCGACCTTTTTGAAAAATATTTTACCTGGAAAATTATTTAGGTGTTTCGTTACTTTTTGGACAAATTGGGATATTGTAGCAACCCTGAATAAGGCACTGTTTAATGCGAATAATATGTTTTCTATTACTTTGATTTTTTTATCATTTAAATTTAGGACCCTTTACAATTTGAAGCGATGCATTTACCCGCGAAATTTAAACAATGTAATTATTATTAAGAAAAATAGAAAATACGATTTTTTAAATCCTAATTCAAAATGCTCATAAATGCTCATTACATTCTCAAAGCGCATAAAGGTCGAGCATATTCTCATGCTCGTGTTCCCCCTAGTTCGGAATTTTGGAAATGGCCATGTGACGAGTAGTTCACGTGACCGGATTTCCTACCTTACCGACACTTTTTTTATTTGTAAACTTATTTTCACACGAATAGCCACATCGAGAAGAAAATTTGGGATAATAAATAAGAAACACTAAGAAATGCGGCTCTGGTTTTAAATTTTTATAATTATGAAAAAAGTTTTTTTTTGTAAATAATTTTTTTTGCTTTTTTCATGATTATTAAAATTTAGGACCAGAGCCGCATTTCTTAGTGCTTCTTATTTATTATCCCAAATTTTCAACTCGATGTGGCCATTCGTGTGAAAATAAGTTTACAAATATAAAGTGTCGGTAAGGTAGGAAATCCGGTCACGTGACCCACTCATCACATGGCTTTAAATATTCTTTTTAAATTAATTTTTCAAACAAAAAAATTATTGTTAGTATTTCTAGGAATTTCGATACGCATTTTCCATTCATTTAAAAACTTTTAAATTGCTTAAAAAGCTTATAAATTTTGTTTTCGAAATCTTCAAAAATCTACATTGTGTATTAAATTGATTGAAATATTTTCATGCTTTAAACTATTTTGGAATCTTTTCAAAACTTCTAAATATATTTTTAACTTGCTTGATTATTTTTTAAATTAATAGTTGTTCAATTGTCATTTATTAATCAAAAAAGTGTTTTATTTTTCAAAATATTTTCCAGTTTTAAATTAGGTTTGGTTTTTCTCAAAGCTTGTAAATATCTCTTAAACCGATTCAAATTTTCTCGAAATTGATGATTGTTTGATTATTATTATTGCATCAAAATTAATTAATTTCACTTACATTTATTAAAAATTTGTTAAATAGAACAATTAGAATTGTAACGTTCAAAGTTTAAATTTAACACTCTGAAATATTAACGATTTGAGGCTTTCTATTTTAAATAGTTCAGTTTAAAATTGTTTAGTTTATATTATTTTATTTATAATTGCTCATTTGAAATAAAAAAGTAAGGTATTACTAAATATTCAAAAAAATGTCATCCTCAATCACAAAATTTCAAATTAAATGGTTAAATATTTAATATTTTAGATTGAAACAATATTTGAATAGGAGTTGGAATTGAATAAAAGCGTTTAATTATGAATTTGAAATTATTTAAAAATTAAGAATAGTTTCTAAAATTTCAATCGAACATTTACATTTTTCTAACTACTGAGGCTTTCAAATTGAAAAATTTCTATTTCTAACGTTAAAATCTGTAAATTGCTTAATTTTGAACATACTCAGAATTGTCCTGTAAAATCAATTATTGTTCAGTTTTCAATAATGGAACTACAATTCAATGTGATTTATTATAATAGCAAAAACTCTTGGTAAAAGTGTATTATTTTTTTAAATTGTTGTTTCTTGTAGAAACTTATATATTACATATTTTACAAAAATTGACAGTAAAGTACAAGTCGAAACGTTGATACGGATTCTAGTAGTATTGTTTGTAAAAATTTATATTTTTTTGTAATTTTCTACAATAATTGACGTAAAATTAAAAGTGTTTTTATGACGTCAAACAACCAAGTTAAAAAAATGTGAAAGTTATACAAATTTTTGAATTGTAGAAACTTATACTCTATTGTGAATTTTTTTTACTTTTCTACAAGAAAATACAAGGAAAGAATTAGCTATTTGTATTTAACTGTATTTGATTGTTATATTTTGTACACTTTTTTACAAAAAAGTACAAATTTTAACAAAAAATTACAGTTGTAGAAATGTTGTACTTTCTTTTAAAAATTTTGTCCACCAGGGTAGTTAGTAGTTACCGCCTCCAAATTACTGTTCAGAATTGACGACCGTACGACTTATATACTGATATGCTTTTTCATAAATATAAAAAATCAGTTGTTTGATAAAAAATTTTGAAGTAAAATGTTTTTCCTCTTGACAATTTTTTCGAATTTTTTTTTCATTTCGCGATTTATCGGGATGGGGGGGGGGGGGGGGGTGTCGGAAAATATGCGTCCCGGTTAACCGGGACGCATTTGGTGAAACAGAAATCTGGTCACCCTAGTGAAGTATCATATAAAATATTCATTTGTTTTATATAAAAAATGTATAAAACAAATAAATATTATATATAATACTTCACACTATATATAAACCATATATAATATTTCCGCCTGGGAAGAAATACCTTAAATTGATTTTAGCCTGATTGGCTTTTTCTTTGAGATTCTCTTGCGAAATCTCGGGTAATACTGTAATCGTATCAAAGAAATATTGATTTTCGACACTGTTTCCAGCTTCCTGGAGGGCTTGAGCAAGAGCAATGGTCAGATAGTGAACTCTGGTCGCAATGTCTTTTATTCCCTGAGGTCCATGGTAAACAGCATACATTGCTGACATGTTTGCCAATAACGCCTGAGCTGTACAAATATTGCTCGTGGCTTTATCTCTCCTAATATGTTGTTCTCTCGTTTGAAGAGCCAGACGATAAGCATCTTTTCCAGCTGTGTCTCTGGTCACTCCAACCATTCGTCCGGGCATCAGTCTAACTAATTTTTGACGACAGGCAAAAAATCCTGCATGGGGTCCTCCGTATCCTAGAGGAACCCCGAATCTCTGACTGGTTCCTATGCAGATGTCTATATCGTATTCTCGAGGGGGTTGAAGAAGTGCCAGGGCCAGTAAATCAGCTGCTGCGCAAACTAGAGTCTGAAACATTTTTAGTTCCACTTTTTTGTATTTATAATTATATGGTGCTCATTTCACAAGCACTTTGCTTATATTATTATATGAAACTAATTTGAAAATTGAAAATAAGTTAATGATTATATATAAGTTATATAAGTTAATAAGTAGAACTAACTCATATAAGTTAATTAATTAATCTTCAAGTTAATATAATATTAACTTGATATTATATAATAATTAAGATTAACATATAAGTTAATGATTGATTCTTTAATTTAGAGCATTGCAAATGATAACGTGGATTTATATTCTTGGAACTGAATCTGCTTCCCTGTGAAAAGGAGAGCATTAAAGTGGATTATATGGCATTGAAAAATTTTTACACTTTAATGCCTATAAATCAACACAAATTCCGTTTTTGTCCGAATGTTGATTTAACGGCATTCGAATGCATTGATTCTATTCGATATATCCGGTCGGGAAAAGCATTAAATGGCATTCGACTTATTTCGTAATTCAACAGCATTGAACGGCATTAGTTCCATTCTATGCCTTTGATCGCTGAAGGCATTACATGGCATTAAACTGATACGGTCATTCAAGTGCATTTAATGGCATTAAATCAGTGGCATCACAAAGAAGCCACTTTAATGCCATAATTTTTGTGTGTGATTCAAAATGATTCGAAGGAAAACTGTCTAATGCCATGAAGCGCATTCGGACAAAAACTGAATTTATTTGGATTTATAGGCATTAAAGTGTACGATTTTTTCAATGCCATATAATCTACTTCAATGCTCTCCTTTTTACAGGGTTCTTT
>CAKNYM010051704.1:62516-78430 GCA_932195095.1 Andricus curvator
CTAAAAAAAGATAAATTGTCAACCAAAACTTTAATAATTAAATTTCAGGTTAAAAAAATTAATGTTTAACCAAACAGATGAATTTTCAACAACAGCTATGGAATTTTCAATTGGAATAAGTTAAATTTTCAGTTAAAAAAATTAGTTTCAACAAAAAAAAACTAACTTTTAACAACAACAAAAACTAACTTTCAAAATAATAGTTACATTTTCAAACAAAGTGATGAATTTTCAAATAAAATTGTAAATATTGAACTGCAATAGTTGAATTTCAAACCATAAAAATGAATTTTTAACTGAAATGATGAATCATTAACTAGAATAATTGAATTTTTGACCAAAAAAGATTAATTTACAACCAAGAAGATTAATTTCTACCAAAAAAGACGAATTTTCAACTAACAAAGATAATTTTTCAACCAAAAATTGAATAATCAAATTTTTAGTCAAAAATGAATGTTCAACCAAAGACATGAATTTTGAACTAAAATTATGAAATATTCAACTGGATTAATAGTTACATTTTCAGTTGAAAAAAATAATAATTTTCAACCAAAAAACATCCAAAGAAAAAACAAATTTCCAATCAAACAGCTCATTTTTCAACCAAAGAAATGAATTTTTAATTAAAACGATGGATTTTCAACTAAAAAAAAAAAAATTTTAACAAAAGAGCTTAACTTTCAACCAAATAATTTTATTTCAAACCTGTAAGATGAATTTTCAACTAAAATAATAAATATTTGACTGGAATACTTGAATTTTTAACCGAAAAGAAGAATTTTTAAACAAGAAGATTAACTTTCAAAGAAAAATAAGATAATTTTTTACCAACAAAAAAATCGATTTTTTAACAAAATACATGAATTTTCATCGGAATAGTTAAATTTTCAATTAAAAAGATAAATTTTTATCCAAATTGTGGAATTCCGAACTTGAAAATTTTAATTTTCAACTCAGAATGGAACAGTTAAATTTTCGTTTAAAGAAATTAATTTTCAACGAAACTGGTGAATTTTCAAATAAAATGATGAATCTTTAACTGTAATAGTTTAATTTTATGCCAAAAAGATGAATTGTCAACCATAAAGTTTAATTGTCTACAAAAATAGATGAATTTTCCACAAAGTACATACATTTTCAAACAAATAGTTTAATTATTAAATGAAAAATATCAATTTTCAACCAAATAGTTGAAGTTTCATCAAAAAAAGATAAATTAATTTTTAACAAAAGTTTAACTTTTAACCCAGTAGTTGAATTTCTAACTAAAAAACGATGAATTCGCAACGAACAATGTAAAAAAAATTTCTATTATAATTCAGAAATATTTCTTCTTTGAAATTCTACTTCTACTCTGAAAACTGCTTGAAGTACATTTATTACCTAAAATTTAGAAGAGGGAACTTTCAAATTGTGACGAATTCTGACTTGAAAGAGGGATTTTTAAAAATTCCTTTTTTCTCAATCCGAATTATAATTCCTTTAAAAAATTCCCATTCCATGTAAAACATTCCCTGTTCGAAGTGAAATTATATTTCTTGAATTTTGCTATGATCAGAAGTAAATTCCCGGTTTTTAAATTAAATTCCCGGTCATTTCCCGGTCTTTCCCGGTCAAGTCGCCACCCTGTATAGGGACCGAAGGGTACTTTTTGTCACGCTTATAGGGTACTTTTTTCGCCCTCAAAGGGTAACAAATTCAGAATAAATTCGTAATACTTCAAAACAATTTAAGTTAAATTCCAAAGAATTCAAATGAATCTGAAAAATTTTATTATTAAAAAAAATTCCATTGATTTCCGTAAAATTGGAATGAATTTAGAAGAATTCATGCCGGGTGTCCAGCGATTCTTAGGAACGAAATTCAAGGTCTTTTCCAGGTTTTCCAGGTCAAGAAGTCAAGTTTTTCCAGGTCTCCTTTTTTCACTTCAAATAATAAAATAACCTTTTATTAGTCAACAATTTTTAAAGAAAGCTGAACCATAAATAAACAAAATTCTTAATTTTTTGCGAAAAGAAGTCGTTTTTGTAAAATCATTTTGAATATTTTGAAGTCTTTGTAAAAAGTCATTGAAATCCTTGAAATCTTTGAAATATTTTGAAATCTTCGTGAATTCGTTGAAATCTTTTGAAGTATTTATAATCTTTCAAAAACAGGGTGTCCAGCGATTGTTAGAAAGAAAATTCAAGGTTTTTTCCAGGTTAAGAAATCAAATTTTTCCAGGTCTCCTTTTTTTACATCAAATAATGAAATAACCGTTTTTTACATGCAAAAAATGAGCCATTTCATTTTTCATCGGCCAAAAGTTTTTAAAGAAAGCTTTTGAAATCATTATGAAATCTATGAAATATTTGTGGAATTTTTCTTTGTTTGTGAAATCTTTTATGTTCGTTTGAAATCACTAAAATCTTTTCAAATCTTCTCAAATATGTGGAAACCTTTTGAAATCGTTTAAAATGTTTGCAATGTTATGAAATTTAGTGTCTTTTGTTGAAATTCTTTCAATCTTTTGAAATCCTCATGAATTCTTTAGAATATTTGTGAAATCTTTTTTATTCGTTTGAAATCATTGAAAAATTTGAAAATCTTTGTGAAATCTTATGAAATCTTCTAAAAAAATTGGAAATAGTTTAAAATCTTTTTAATGTTTTGAAATCTTTGAAATTCCTGAAATCTTTTGAAATCCTTATTAATTCTTTTAAATATTTGTGAAATCTTTTGAAATCTTCTAAAAAAATTTGAAATCGTTTAAAATCTTTGAAATCTTTGAAATCCGGTATACACACCCTTTTTGAAATCTTTAAAATTCTTAAATTTTTTAAAAATCTGTCATACATTTTTTATGAAATCTTTGAAATATTTGTGAAATCTTTCTGAAATCTTTATATTCATTTAAAATCATTTGAAATATTTTAAATCTTTTGAAATTTTCTAAAAAATGTTGAAATCGTTTAAAATCTTCTAAATGTTTTGAAATGTTTTGAAATCCTTATTAATTCTTTGAAATATTTGTGAAATCTTTTAAAATCTTCTAAAAAAATTTGTATATAATCTTTGAAATATTTGTGAAATCTTTTGTATTCGTTTGAAATCATTGAAATATTTAAAATCCTTGTGAAATATTTTTAAATCATCTGAAACACGTTGAAATCCTTTAAAATCTTTGAAATATTTTCAAATCTTTGAAATCTGGTGTACTGTACCCTTTTTGAAATCTTTGAAATACTTGAAATCTGTTGAATCTTTATAAATTCTTTGTAAAATCTTTCGTATTTGTTTGAAATCATTGAAATATTTGAAATTTTGTGAAATCTTCGATATCTGGTTTACACCTTTTTGAAATCTTTGAAATTCTTGTATTTTTTAAAAATCTTTAATACATTTTTTATGAAATCTTTGAAATATTTGTGAAACCTTTCTGAAATCTTTATATTCATTTAAAATCATTTGAAATATTTCAAATCTTTGTGAAATATTTTGAAATCTTCTAAAAAATGTTGAAATCGTTTAAAATCTTCGAAATGTTTTGAAATCCTTATTAATTCTTTGAAATATTTGTGAAATATTTTTAAATCTTCTAAAAAAATTTGAAATCGTTTAAAATCTTTGAAATCTGGAAATCCCTTTTTGAAATCTTTGAAATTCTTGTTTTCTTTAAAATCTTTATTAAATTTTTGAAATATTTGTGAACTTTTTCTGAAATCTTTTGTATTAATTTGAAATCATTCAAATATTTGAAATCTTTGTGAAATCTTCTAAAAAATTTTGAACTCGTTTGAAATCTTGAAATCTTGAAGAGAATCCCAAAGAATTTAAACAAATTGAAGGTGAATTCAAAAAAAATTCAAATCTTTGAAACCCTACTAATTTCTAACCAAAGAAGCGACTGATGACTACAAAACAATTCAAGTTAAAGTCAAATTAATGGGAAACAAATTGGAAAATTGAAAACATTTCATTGATTACACTAAAATTGAGAGAAATTTAAGGAAAATAGGAAGGGTTCGACGAAATTGATAAAAAAATCAAACTTAATTTAAAAAACAATCAAGTGAATTAAAAATAATTCTAAAATATGAAAAAATGAAGTTTTTAAAAACTTCAAGATGAATAAAACAAAAACATTTGACAAATTTACTGAAGTGAGTGAAATTGTGTGAATTTAAAAGAATTCAAAAGGATTTAAAAAAAAATCAGTATAAATTAATAAGAATTCAGGTCGAATTCCAAATGAATTGCAGAACATATTTGAAAATCTCTTGAAATCTTTGAAACCCTACGAATTCCCTCACTTCTTGTGAATAAATTCTTTGAAATTCATTAAAATATCATAAAATACCGTGAAGTTTTATGAAATTTGATATTTCCAGAAAGCCTGGAAAATTGATTAAAATACCTTGAGAGCTCTTAAAACCCCATAAAACCATTGAAATCCTCGGAAATCTTATAAAATCCTTTGGAATATTTTAAAATATCCTATAACCTTACAGGTCCTGTAAAAACCTTCCATATTTTCCGAAATTTTTTTAAACTGCATGCAATTTTGCATGCAAATTTGTTTAAATCCCTTAGAATTTTTAAAACACTCGGAAATCCCTTGATATTATTTAAATCTCTTTAAATTGTCTTGGAATCTTTTAAAACACCTCAAATATTTCAAATTCATTGAAATCCCTTCAAACTATTGAAATAAATAAAAAAACGTTCTGGGAATCTTTTAAAATTTCCCAAAATATTTCAAATCCATTGATTTCAGTAAAATTTGAACGAATTTAGTGGAATTTAAGGGAAATGAGAAGAATTCGATGAAATTCATAAAAAATCAAGCTGAATTTAGAAAGCAATCAAGTGAATTCAAAACAATTCAAAAATATGAAAAAATTAATTGAATTGAGTAAGTTTGAAATCAGTTTAGGAAAAATTAAAGAGGATTGAAAAGAATTTGACGAAATGCTTAAGAATTTAAGGTGACTTTTAGAGACTTTAGGATGAATTAAAGAAAAACTGTTTAAGAATCTACTAAATTGAATAAAATTGAGTGAATTTAGAAGAATTCAAAAGAATTCACGATTAATTATTAAGAATTCAGGGCGAATTCCAAATGAATTGCAAAAAAGATTTGAAAATCTCTTCAAATCTTTGAAACATTACGAAATTCCTCACTTCGTGTGAATAAATTCTTTGAAATCCATTAAAATATTCAAATTCCTTAAAATCCCTTAAAATTATTAAAACCCTTGGAATTATTTAAGTCTCTTGTAAATGCCTTGGAGTCTTAAAATATCCTAAAATATTTCAAAGTCTTTGAAATCCCTTCAAACTATTTAAATAAATCAAAAAAATTCTGGGAATTACGAGTTTTCAACCAAATAAGTGATTTTTTAACTGAAAAGGTCAATTTTCTAGCATAAATAAAATAGCTACATTAATAATAAAAAATTCATTGTCATAAAAAAAAAGAACTTTCAACAAAATTTGTTAAATTTTGAACCAAAGAAATGAACTTTTAACTAAAATGATGCATTTTCAATCATAAAAATAAATTTTGAACCAAATATTTCAATTTTAAACCAAAAAGGTTATATTGCTATCAAAAAAAGACAAAATTTCAACAAAATATATGAATTTTCAACTTAAAAGGACGAATTTTCAACAAAAAATAGAACAGTTTAATTTTAAGTTAGAGAAATAAGTTTTTAACCAAATAAAATAAATTTCCAATGAAATAGTTAAATTTTCAACCAAACAGATGAATTTTCAACTAAAAAGATTAAATGTCCATAAAAAAAAATTTCTACGAAAAATTGAATAGTTACAAAAATTGATTTTCAATAAAAAAACTAACTTTCAAGCAAAGAAATTAAATTTCAACCAACAAAATTAATTTTCTACCAAAAAAAGAATAATTTTTAACAAAATACGTGAATTTTAAACCAAATATTTTAATTTTTAATGTAGTTCTTAACCTAAGAATTGAATTTTCGACCAAAAAGGTTATATTGCTATCAAAAAAAGACAAATTTTCTACAAAATAGATGAATTTTCCACTAAAAAAAGGATGAATTTTCAACCAAAAAGATTAAATGTCTATCAAAAAAATCGTCGACGAAAAATGGAATAGTTAAATTTTTAGTTGAAAAAATTAAGTTTCAGTAATAAAAAAACTAGTTTTCTACCAAAAAAGAATAATTTTTAACAAAATACATGGATCTTCAACCAAATATTTTAATTTTTAATGAAATTTTCAAATAAAGAAGATCATTTTTCAACCAAAAATAGAATAATTTAATTTTCAGTTACAGAAATAAGTTTTTAAGCAAATACAATAAATTTTCAACGAAATAGTTACATTTTCAAACAAACAAATGAATTTTCTGTCAAAAAGATTAAATGTCTATAAAAAAAAAATTCGACAAAAAATGTAGTTAAATTTTTAGTTAAATTAATTAATTTTCAATGAAAACACTCATTTTCAATAAAAGAATAATTTTTAGCAAAATACATGAATTTTTTATAAAAAAAAAAAGATAAATTTTCAACAAAAGTTGCATGGTTTAGCAAAAATTTTCATTTTAATCCCGAAAAGTAGAATTTTCAACCAAACAAAGATAAATTTTCTATCAAAAGAGATGAATTTTCAACAAAAGTTTTTAAGAGTTTTTAAGCTAAAAATTGGAATGTTTCAGAAAACCTTTGACTTCTAATCCACAAAAGGAAAATTTTCAACAAAATATTTAATTTTCAATTTAAAAATTCAGACCATTTTAATTACAAAATTGTAGAAAACATTTGAATAAGTTTAAGAGATACTTAGAAGTTTTGAAAAGATACAAATCATTTTGAAAGGTTTCAAGAGAATAAAAAAATTGTCTTCAGATTTCTGAGAAAAATTTCAATTTTTTTTTATTTTACAAAATGTTTGTTAGGAGAATATTTAAAAAGATTTCAGAACATTCCAAAAGATTTTAAAAACTGTAGAAAAAATCTGGAAGATTTTAAGGCATTTTTTTTAAATTTTGAAGAAATTTGTTAAAATTTTAGGAAAAATTCGAATAATTTAAAAAATTATTTAGAAGTTTTTAAAAAATTCAAAAAATAATAAAAAATTTAAAAAGATTTCAAAAAATTAAAACAAAATGAAGATTTCGAAATAAAATTGTGAAGTTTTTTAACGATTTTGAAAGGTTTCAAGATAATAAAATAATGTTCTTAAGATTCCTGGCAATATTTTAAGTGATTCTTTACTTTTTTAAATTAATTTTAAGAGAATATTTAAAAAAGAAAAAGATTATATAACATTACAAAAAATTTCCAAAATTGTCAAGAATGAATCCGGACGATTTCAAAACAATTTCAGAAATAATTCGAGTGAATTTACAAGATATTTAGGAGTTTTTCGTATTTTGAAGGGATTAAAAACATTTTAAAGTTTTGAAAGATTCCCGAACAATTATAAAATGTTCTTAAATTTGTTCCAAGCGTCGAAAAGTCTTAATTATCGTTTAAGATATTTAAATTTTTCCTACAATTTGGTAAAAATTTGTAAAATAGAAAAAAAATTCTTAAAAATTTTCTAGATAGTTTTTTGACATATCTGAAATCTTCGAAAATCTTTTTGAATTTTTGAGAGAAACCTAAGATAATAATATTTATATAACTTTAAATAAAATAAACAAAGAAACCTAAAAAATAAATAATTATTAGAAAGTTTTTAGTTAAGAATTGTCAAAAAAGAATCGGGAAGATTTTAAGGTAATAAATTCGAATTGTTTTAAAAGTTATTTAGAAGTTTTTCAAATATTTCGAAAAATTTGAAAAGATTTCAAACAAATTAAAACAATATGTAGGTTTTTGATGATTTCAAAATAAAATTCTAAAGATTTTCAAAGGTTTCAGGATGATAAAAAAAAATTCGTAAGATTCCTGGTAATATTGAAAGGATTCGTCATTTTTTAAAATTAATTTTAAGTATATTTAACTATATTTAATTAATTTTAATTTTAATTTTTAATATTTAAAAAGTTTTTAAACAATATAATTTGAGACAGTTTCAAAGACATTTAAGAATTTTAGAAATAATTTTGTAAAAATCCTGAAAAATAAAATAATAAATTTCTTCGAAATTTTCTAGATACTTTTTTGACATATCTGAAATCTTCAAAAATCTTTTTTTTTTGTTGAAAATACAACTATTTGGTTGAAAATTAACTTTCTTCGATGAATCTGTTTTTATTTAAAATAAAAATATTTCTAGATTGAAATGTCAACTATCACATTTTCCGTTGAGAATTCACCTTTTTTTGATTTTGATTTGACATTTGAAAATTTTCACAATCTTTTTGAATTTTTCTAAGAATTTTAGGAAAATTATATTTATATAACCTTATAAACAAATAAAGAAACATTTTGTATTAAAAATTATTTTTTTTCCTCATATTAAAAAAAAAAACACCATTTTAAAAGATTAATTTTAAGTTTTAAAGATTTCAAATCATCTCGAAAAAAAAACTTTAGAAGATTTTCGGGCATTTTTTTTTTAATTTTGCCCGATTAAACATTTTTCTAAGGAAACTGAATTATTTCAAAAGATATTTAGAATTTTCTGAAGTTTTGAAAAGTTTCGAAAATAATTTAAATCTTGAGAAGATTTCAAAGAATTTAAAACAAAATGTAGACTCTTGAAGGTTTTTATAAAAGAAGCTTTTCAAGAATTTTGAAAGGTTTCAAGAGAATCAAAATAACTTCCATAAGATTCCTGGGAAAATATCAAATGATTTTTTATTCTGAAAAATGAACGAAAACGAAAAACGAGCAGTATTAAATTTTGTAATAAAAATATTAAATAATGAATGATAAAATATGTATTAAGTAATATTTGTATTTATGTAAGTATTTGCGCTTAGAAAGAGAGATTTATTGTAAGAATTTACTGAATTGTTACGCAAATTATTATCAAAACATCTCTGGAAATCCCGAGTGCCGTAATTCCCGGCCTACATTGGAAAATGATAACTTTAATGACCTTTTTTTTAGCATGCTTTAAAGGCGAATCGCCCATCGGACAGTATTAATTAATATTTTCTTAGAATATACCCTGGATTTTACAACATTTAAAATGATTTCCTAAACTGTTGAAAAAGAATATGAAAGATTTTAAAGCAAAATTTTTTTATTTTGCAAGATTAAACAATTTTAGAACGAATTTGAGTAAGTTTAAGAGATATTTACAAGCTTTCGAAAGATTTTCAAATATTTTAAAACTTTAAAAGATTTCAAAAAATGTAGAGTTTTAAAGATTTAGAAAAAAATCTTTTTAGAATTTTGAAAGGTTTCAAGAAAATAAGCAACTTTTCTTAAGATTCATGAGACAATTTTTCAATGATTTCCTAAAATTTCAAAAAGGAAGGTAGAAGATCGTAAAGCAAAATTTTGCAAGATTACAAAATTTTATTAAAAATTCAAGCAAGTTTAATTTTTTTTATTTAGAAACTTTGAAAATGTCTAAAAATAATTTTAAACTTGAAAAGATTTCAAACAATGTTGTTAAAAAGTGAAGATTTTTGAAGATTTCGAAAAAGATGCTTTTTAAGAATTTTGATAGGTTTCAAGACACTTTTCTTGAAATTCATGAGAAATTTTCTAATGATTTTTCTTGCTGAAAAATTAATTTTAAAAGTAAAATGAAAAATATTTTAAAAGGTTTCAAATGATTTCCTAAAATTTCGAAAAAGAAGACAGAAGAATGTAAAGCAAAAACTTTTAATTTTGCAATATTATACAATTTTTTTTAAAAATCAAGTAAGTTCGAGAGATAATTAGAAATTTTAAATAGATACCAAAATAATTTAAAACTTGAAAAGATTTCAAAAAATTTTAAACAAAATATAAATTTTGGAAGATTTCGAAAAAGAAGCTTTTTAAGAATAATGAAAGGTTTTCAAGAAAATAAAAAACTTTTCTTAAGATTCAGGAGAAAATTTCAAATAATTTTTCTTGCTGAAAAAATTTAATTTAAAAGTAAATTGAAAAAGATTTGAAATGATTACCTAAAACGTCGAAAAAGAAGGTAGAAGATTTTAAGAAGATACCAAAATAATTTGAAACATGTAATGATTTCAAAACATTAAAAACAAAATGTAAATTTTTTAAGATTTCGAATGAAAAATTCGAAACTTTTTAAGAATTTTGAAATGTTTCAAGAAAATAAACAACTTTTCTTAAAATTCCTGAAAATTTTTTTAATGAATTTTCATTTTGAAAAATTAAATTGAAAGAAAATTTAAAAAAATTTCAAAAAAAGTTGCAAGAAATTTTTTTATCTTGAATTTTTAATCTAAATTTAACAATATCTGGAAGATTATAAGGAATTTTTGTAATTTTGAAAGATTTTTCCAAATTTTAGGAATAATTAGTCAGTTTGAAAGATGTTTGGAAATTCATCTTTTTTGATAGAAATGTCATATTTTTCACTTGAAAATATAAATATTTGGTGGAAAATTCACGTTAGTTGTTGACAATTCGTCTCTTTGGCAGAAAACTAATCTTCTTGGTTAAAATTAATCTGTTTTCGTTGAGGATTTAACTTGTTTATTGAAAATTCATCTTATTTGATTGAAGATTCATAATTTTTGTTGAATTTTCAAGCGAAAAAACGATTTTTTTTACAAAAAAGTTGAATTACCAGCCCGAAAATATGAATTTTTAACAAAATACATGAATTTCCAACCAAATAGTTGAATTTTCAACTAAAAAAGATAATATTAAAAAGAATGAAATACTTAGATCTTTAGTTAAAGAAATTAATTTTTAATAAAAAACAAAAGAATTTACAACGAAATAGTTAAATTTTCAACCAAATAGATGAATTATCAACTAAAATGATGAACCTAAGGCAAAAAAAAGTTAATTTTTTAACAAATTATTTTAAGTTTCAACTAAGTAGTTGAATTCTCAAACGACAAAGATGATTCTTTAAACAAATATTTGGATTTTGTACTAAACTTTTGGATTTTTAAGCCAAACTAAGAATTTTCTACAAAACAGTTGAATATACAACCCGAAAATATGAACTTTGAACCAAGCAGTTAAATTCCTACCAAGCTGCTGAATTTTCAAGCCAAAAAATTATTTTTCTACAGAACAGTTGTATTTTCAGCAAAAAAAGTTAATTTTGTACCAAATACTTGAATTTTCTATCAAAATAATTGATTTTTTAACTCAAAAAGACGAATTTGCAACCTGAAAATACAATTTTTAGCCAAATAGTTTGAATTTTATACAACAGTTAAATTTTCAACCCAAAATATAAATTTTCTACAAAACAGTTGAATTTCCAAACCGAAAATATGAATTTTTAACAAAATACATGAATCTTCAACCAAAAAAGATAAATTTTCAATAAAAAAAATGGAATAGTTATTTTCAGTAAACAAATTAATGTTTAACCAAAAAAATCGTATTTTCAACAAAATAATTAAATTTTCAACCAAATAGTTGAATTTTTTTCCAAGCTGTTGAATTTTCAAGCAAAAAAAAAAAAGAGTTTACTACAAAACAGTTGAATTTTCAACACAAAAATGTGAATTTTCAACAAAAAAATTTAATTTTTGAACCAAATACTTGAATTTTCTATAAAACATTTGATTTTTTAACCCGAAAATATTAATTTTTAACCATATAGTTTTAATATAGTTTATAGTTTAGTTTTTAATATAGTTTAATATAGTTTTAACCATATATAGTTTTCAACCCAATAAGACGAATTTTCAACTAAGAAAGATTTATTTCAGGAAAAGAAAGTTAAAAAACTAAATATTTAGTTACTGAGAGAATATGCGGCATCATTTTTTTCAAAATAATAAAAACAAGCTTGAATGATTTTTTATTGCGTTAGTGTTTTTCGTAGGAAACTGAAATTTTTATTTAAAAAATTATAAGATTTCAAAGAAGGTTCATAATTTTTTAACAAACTTAGTTTACTTTGGGATTTTACATCCAAAATCGGTATTTTCAAACAAAAAAATTTTTTTTCATATTTTTTATAATTTTTATTCTTGATTATGTTAGTTTTTTTTGTAGCAAGTTTGTATTTTTTAACAAAAATGCCACGGTTTGATTTTCTATAAACCAATATTATATATAATTATTCTGAAGTCAAGATATCAATTTTCATCAATTATCAAAAATATTGCCCTTGTTTTTCTTTTCTATTATTGTAAATAATAGATACTGTGAAAATACAAAAAAAATTATATTTTAATTTAAAAATTGTGTTAAACAAAAAAAAACAATCGCGCATTTTTTCTAGTTTTAGGTAAAAAGGGGATTTTTCCGAAAAAAAACGGGAATTTAATTTGTTATTAAAAACTTTTTATTTCATACGGGTATCTCGTAAGTAGTGAACGAACGAAAGAAACGAAAGTGCTTTAATTTAGTTTTTTTTGTAGATAGCCTTAAAAAATCTTTCGAACACTTGAGCACTTCCTACTGATAACCAGAAAAAAATTCAAGAAGATCAAAGATTAAAAATAGATAAACGACAGGATTGAAAACGGCTCATGTTTGAATTTTTTTTAAATATATTTTTATCAGTAGATAAATATTCATTCCTTATTCTTATCAATGTGTTTCTAGTGTATTATTTTCAGTACAGAACCCTGAGTTGTTCAAAGTATTTTTCTAAGTAAGCTAAAAAGAAATAATTTGAAAATCACAAAAATTACTATTTTAAAAATCTACTTCCTATCTTTTTGTTTCCTTAGACTTTTAAATTGATTTCTAATGTACTTTTATCAGCTGAAAGCTCTCAGTTGTTCAAAACATTTTTTAATGTTAGCTAAAAGAAGATTATAATATTTTTAAAAAACCGAAATTAAAAAAATTATTATTCACGAAAATAACAAGATTATGAAAATTGAAGAATTGAACAATTTTAAACTAAATGCAGTTAAACTGCAACATTAAAAACAGAAGGATTAACATTTTTTTAACTGATCACTTTTTAAATTAGAAGTTAAATTATTTTAATTTTAAGTAGTTTCAAATCAATAATTGTTAAATTGTTATTTACGCATTTAACTTTGCTTTGAAATATTTTAAAATATTTTCTTAGAATTATTTTCCAAAATAAAAATAATTTCAAATTTTCGAAGGAATATAAAAAAAATGGTATTATCTTAAAACCTTTAAATATCTTTAAATACATTCAAAATTTTATTTCAAAATCTTAAAAAATCTACATTTTGTTTTAAACTGCTTGAACTCTTTTCAAATTTTAAATTATTTTTGAAATCTTTTCAAAACTTCTAAATATCTTTTAAAAATATTCAAATTTTCTCAACTTTTTTTAGAAATCCAGCAAAATAAAAAGTGTACGCTAAAATATGGACAATTTTTTAAGTAAAAGATTGTAGAATTACGCATTGTAAACTGATATCACAATTAAAAGTTAACAATTAAACTTAATATTTAAAAAAAGTTGAAATCGAACTTATTTAAATTTATAACTAATTGACCAAAAAAGAAAAAAGATTATTTTAAATTGCATTATATCATCATATGATATGAAATTTGTGATATTTCAAGTGATTGGGTAGATTTTGCTTCCAAAAATTTGTAAAATTTACGGTCAAAAAATAAATTCACTGCTACTATTATATTTTTGGTTGAAAATTTAATTATTTTGTTGAAACTTCAACAATTTTGTTAAAACCATCGTTTTTGTTTGAAAATTCAACTTTTGTCGTATAAAATTCAACTATTTGCTAAAAAATTAAATTTTTTGTTGACAATTCATAATTTCGGGTTGAAAATTCGTCGCTTTTTGTAGAAAATTAATCTCCTTGGATGAAAATTCAACTGTTTTGCAGAAAATTTGTCTTTTTTGGTAGAAAATTAATCTTTTCTGATTAAGATTCATTATTTCAGTTTTAAATTCATCTCTTTCGTTGAAAATTTGGCTTTTTGGTACAAAATTACATTTTTTTGCTGACAATTCATAATTTCGTGTTGAAAATTCGTCTTTTTTGGATAAATTAACCTATTTTTAATTAAAAATCTGTTTTGTTTAAAATTCAACTACTTAGATAAAAGTTGAAAATTTATCTCTTTGGTTGCAAATGTACCTAATTTGTTGAAAATTTATATTTTTTAGTTAAAAATTCAACTATTTTGGTAGAAAATTCAACAACTAGGTTGATATTTTGTTCCTTCTTGACTGAAAAACCTTTTTTAGTTGAAAAATCAACTATTTTGTTGAAAATTCGTCTTTTTTGAATGAATGCAACTGTTTTTGTTTGATACTAATATCTGTTTTAGTTAAAATGTCAACTATTACATATTTCGTTGAAAATTCGTCTTTTTCAGATGAAAATTCAACTACTTGGCTGAAAATTAAACTTTTTTGTGAAAAATTAATTTTTGTTGTTGCTAAAGATTTATCATTTTAGTTAAAAATTCATCTTTTTGGTTGAACGTTCGTCTTTTTTGGTAGATAATTAATCTTCTTTAATGAAAATTCATGTTTTTGGATGAAAATTAAATTTTTTTGTTGACAATTCATAATTTCGTGCTAAAAGTTCGTCTTTTTTGGTAAAAAATCAATCTTCTTGGATGAAAATTCAACTGTTTAGTAGAAAACTCGTCTTTTTTGGTAGAAAGTTAATGTTCTTCGATGGAAATTCATGTTTTTAGTTGAAAATTAACTTTTTTGTTAAAAATTCATATTTTCAGGTCGAAAATTCAACTATTATGTTTTGTAAATTTGTATTTTTTTACGAATTAAACTGTTTTTAATTTAAAATTAAAATCTTTTTTATTATAATTCAACCACTTGGCTAAAAGTTGAGAACTAATTTTTGATGGTCGAAGATTCATAATTTTAATTGGAAATTTATCTCTATGGTTGGAAATTTACCTACTTTGTTAAAAATGCACTTTTTTGGGTTATAAATTCAACTATTTTGGTAGAAAATTGTAAATATTTGGTTGAAAGTTAACTCTTTTCTTGAAAATTCATGTTTCAGATTGGAAGTTCAACTGTTTTATACATAAGTCGTTTTTTTTGGCTATCAGAATTCAACAATTAAATTGGCATTTTTTCCCTTCTTGACTGAAAAACATTTTCTAGTTGAAGAATCAACTATTTTGTTGAAAATTTGTGTTTTTTGGATGAATGCAACTGTTTTTTATTTAAAATTAAAATATTTTTTGGTTGAAATATCAACTATTACATTTTTCGTTGAAAAATCGTCTTTTTTTATTGAAAATTCATCTTTTTGGTTGATAATTCGGCTTTTTTGGTAGAAAATTAATCTTCTTTGATGAAATTCATGTTTTTTGTTGAAAATTGTTTTTTTTTGGTTGAAAAATCAACTTTTTTGTTGGAAATTAATTATTTTTGTTAAAGATTTAGCATTTCAGTTTAAAATTCATCTTTTTGGTTGACAATTCGGCTTTTTTGGTAGAAAATTAATCTTCTTGGATGAAAATTCATGTTTTTTTATTGAAAATTGACTTTTTTGTTGAAAATTCATATTTTCGGGTTGAAAATTCAACTATAATGTTCAAAATTTGTCCTTATTCTTTTGATGGATTAAACTGTTTTTAATTTAAAATTATATTTTTTATTAAAATTCAACTACTTGGCTAAACGTTGAGAATTATTTTTTTTTTGGTCGAAGATTCATGATTTTAGTTGAAAATTCATATCTTTGGTTGAAAATTTACCTACTTTGTTACAAATTCGCCTTTTTGGTTCAAAATTTAAATGTTAAACTGTTCCACTGTTTTGCAAAAAATTCGTTTTTTTTGGCTATCAAAATTCAACAATTAAGTTGAAATTTTTTTTCCTTCTTGACAGGAAAACCTTTTTTTAGTTGAAAAATCAACTATTTCGTTGAAAATTCGTCTTT
>CAKNYM010051704.1:78440-90515 GCA_932195095.1 Andricus curvator
TCCTTCTACACTGAAAAGCCTTTTTTTAGTTGAAAAATCAACTATTTTGTTGAAAAATCCTCTTTTTTGGATGAATGCAACTGTTTTTGTTTGATATTAAAATCTTTTTTGCTTGAAATGTCAACAATTACATTTTTCGTTGAAAACTCGTCTTTTTTGGTTGAAAATTCAACTTTTTTGTTAAAAATTACTTTTTGTTGGTTAAAGATTTATCATTTCAGTTAAAAATTCATCTTTTTGTTTGAAAATTCAACTTTTTTGTTGAAAATTAATTTGTTTGTTTGTTAAATATTTATCATTTCAGTTAAAAATTCATCTTTTTGGTTGATAATTCGGCTTTTTTGGTAGAAAATTAATCTTCTTGGATGAAAATTCAAGTTTTTTATTGAAAATTAACTTTTTAGTTGAAAATTCATATTTTCAGGTCAAAAATTCAACTATTACGTTGAAAGTTTGTCTTTTTTTGGACGACTTGAACTGTTTTTAATTTAAAATTAAAATATTTTTTGTTAAAATTCATATACTTGGCTGAAGTTGAAAATTAATTTTTAATGGTTGCAGATTCATAATTTTAATCGAAAATTCATTTTTTTGGTTGGAAATGTACCTACTTTGTTAAAAATTCGCCTTTTTGGGTTCAAAATTCAACTATTTTGGTAGAAAATTTAAAGTATTTGGTTGAAAATTAACTCTTTTCCTGAAAATTCATATTTTGGGTTGAAAGTTCAACTGTTTTATAGAAAATTCGTCTTTTTGACTATCAAAATTCAACAATAAAGTTGAAATTTTTTTCCTTCTTGAGTGAAAAACCTTTTTTGGTTGAAAATTCAACTACTTGGTTAAAAATTAATCTACTTCGTTGAAAATTGAACTATTTTGTTTAACAATACATCTACTTTGTTGTTTCAATTTGAAATTAATATTAGTACCTACATTAATTTTATTTAAAAGAATTTATCCCCCTATTTTCGTGAAAAATCTCCTATTTCCCCGGTTTCGGAAATATGTGTAATTGGTATCATCAAACAGAATCTCTTTCAAAGTGTCTTGTTTCGTAATATCTTGAATTTCTGTTTATGATTCTTAAAAAATGAATCCGCACTTTGTAGAAAAAGAGGAAGTTGGGTCAAAATTCTCGATTTTCCGTGTTTTAGAGGATTTTTCAAATTTAAGGGGAAAAAAGAGGATTAGGTAAAAAAGATGGCCGACTGTGATCCCTCAGGGTGTCTACTCAAATCCTGGAGAAATATTCCCTGACAATTCCAGGTTTTTTCCAGGTATCTCAAGTTTTTTCCAGGTATAATTTTTCATAGCATGGAGCCATTCAAATATTTCACATATTTTAAAAAATCGACTCGGGATATGTATACAATTTCGCGAGTTTATTATAAATAATGTTTTTTTTCAGTTTCTAGGAATTCAATTAATATTACAAGATATTCTTCAATATTTTAGCACGATCAATTAATTAAATAATTAAATAATAATAAAAACATAATTAATCATTTTTTGAATTTGTCTCTTAAAGTCCATGAATTTGAATAATAATTCAAACAAATTTTTATTTTATCTACTTATAATTAAAATTCAGTGCATATTTTGGTAAAATTAATGTGGGCACTATACGAAATTCAATTTAAACCGATTAAAATTCGTAACTTTTCAAGTAAAAATTTGGATTTTCAAAAAGATAGATGATTTTTGAACCAAATAGTTGAATTTTCAACCAAAAAGATCAATTTTCAAACAAATAGCTGAATTTTGATCTAAAAAATATAAGTTTTCAACCAAAAATGGAACAGTTAAATTTTCAGTCAAAAAAATTAATTTTCAAAAAAAAAAAAAAACAGATTTATTTTTTAAACAAATTTAATTTAACTTCCAACCAAGCAGTTTTATTTTCAAGCAAAAATATGAATTTTCAACTAAAATTATGAATATTTAGCTGGAATACTTAATTTTTCAACCAAGATGAATTTTCTACCACAAAGACGATTTTTCAAAAAAATACATGAATTTTCAACTGAAATGATCATACTTTAACTGGAATAGTTAATTTTTCGACCAAAAAGATGATATTTCAACCAAGAAGATTAATTTTTACTAAAGAAGACGAATTTTCAAGAAAATAAATGAATTTTCAATTAAAAAGAGAAATTTTAAACCAAGAATTGAATATTTAAATTTTCAGTTAAAAATTAACGTTTAACCAAAGAGATGAATTTTCAACTGAAAGGATATAATTTTCAATTGGAATAGTTGCATTTCACGGTAGAAAAAAAAACATTTTCAAACAAAGTGATGAATTTTCAACTGAAATAGTTGAATTTGAAACTAAAAACATGCATTTTCAACTAAAATGATGATTCTTTAACTAGAATCATTAAATTTCAAACAAAAAGATTAATTTTCAATCCAGAAGATTAATTTCTACCAAAAAAGTCTACATTTTCAACTAAAAAAGATAATTTTTCAACCAAATATTGAATAGTTACATTTTCAGTAAAAAAAACAAATTTTCAACAACATAGTTAAAGTTGCAACAAGAATAGTTCAATTATCAGTAAAAAAATTAATTTTGAGCCAAATAAAAAACTAATTTTTAACAAAATAGCTCATTTTTAAACCAAGGAGATGAACTGTCAATTAAAATGATGAATCTTTAACAACAACAACAAATTAATTTTTAACAAAAGAGTAACTCTCAGCCAAGTAATTAAATCTTCATTCAGAAAAGATGGATTCAGAACGAAAAATGTAGTAGTTGATATTTCAACCAGAAAAGAACGAATTTTCAACAAACTGCACGAATTTTCAACTAAAACCGACCAATTTTCAACCAAAAACAGAATAGTTAAATTTTCAGTTTAAAAAATTGATTTCAAACAAAAAAAGACGATTTTTCAATAAAATAGTTCGATACAGTAATATAAAGCTACTTTTACAAATAAAGAAACATTGTTATTCAATTTAATATTGCAATTAAAAAAAATTAAGCATCCTCTCGAAAAAATTCCCTGACTTTAAATAAAATTCCTGACATTTCCAGGTTTTTCCAGGTATATAAAAATTTCCTGACAATTCCAGGTTTTCCAGGTAGGGTAGACACCCTGTCCCTATAACCACGAAATTAAAATATTCTAGAAAGTGCAGTCAAATTCTTATCTAAAAAATGTATAAACCTGTAATTTCAGTTTTCTTTGGCTTCATCAACTGGCCCATCATCGACATAATGTCCTGGCCTCCTTGAGGTCTCGCATTCGCAACATCCAAATCATGAAGAGTAACATCCTGAATAACTTCCTTTTTCTTGTGAACATCGCCTTTAGGTAAGGGAACATACTCTTCAGCTTCCAAGTCGAATTCCGTCGCGAAATTGTCGCTCCTGCCTTGTCTTTTGACCGCTCCGCTATTTGCCTCGATGTAAATTACATCTCCGGCTTCTACTTTTTCTTTTTGAAGAGACTCGTAAATAGAAGGGTCTAATTTTAATTGTTTCGTTCCTTTTGCGGTCTTCAGCCCAACGATAACGTGAGAGACGGTTTTTCCATATCCACCCATTGGATTCTCGGCTTCTATGGGAGTCAGTTCGGTGACCTCGCCCTCGTAAACTTCCTTGGTTTCCTTGATTCGGAGACCGATCGCTCGTCGGAAATTCTCCATAAGAACCTCGGTTTTTTTGATTTCGGAAGAATAGACTTCTGACCCGACCATCGGGCAGAAGGGAACTTTGTTTCCCAATTCTTGGGCTATTGCCAGGGCGATTGCGGTTTTTCCTGTACCTGGAGGACCTGCCAAGAGAACTGCTCGACCGGCCATCTTCTTGGATCTTATCATGTCTACGACGATTCCGGCAGCCTGGAAATTAAAACATGTTTTATTGGAAAAAGTAGAAAGCAGACCTCGCAATTACTTTATGACTTTCAACAGGGTGACCGCAAAACTTAATCTGAAAAATTCTCTAACTTTTCCCTGAATAATTTTTCATTTTCCTCGCCCATTCATATTTTAAGACCAAAAGTGACTATGTTCTTTTAAAGTGAAAAAGAAAACAATTTTGAAATACAAAAATTGCAATTATTTCAGTAAAATCAGAAAAACTTACAATTCTTTAGAATTGGCAGATTATTTTTTTCAATTATAAGAACCATTTATTTTAAACATTTTATAGTAGAGTCACGATTACTGGGACGTCTACCTTAACGATTTGATTAAATTTCCAAGATTTTCACTATTCATGAATAGCGACAGAAAAACCTTTTTTGGTTCAAGGTTCAACTATTTAGTTGAAAGTAGAACTACATTGTTAAAAATTCATTTTTTTGGTTGATATAATTTATCATTTTAGTTGAAAACGCTTTCTTTTTCTTCAAAATTGAACTATTTTGTTGAAAAATTTTTGTTGTAAATTAATATTTTAACTAAACCTTTAACTATTCAATGTTTGGTTTAACATATTTTTCTTTGAATTGGAAATTCAGCTATTTGTTTGAAAACGTCTATATTTTGTCGAGACTTTGTCTTTTGTTGGACAATATTAATCTTCTTGGTGACTAATTCACCTTCTTAACTGAAAATTTAACTATTACATTTTTTGTCGAAAATGTATCTTTCTTGATAGAAATATAATCTTTTTGGCTCAAAATTCATTTATATTTAGTAGAAAATTTAACTATTTTGTTGACAATTTGTCTATTTGTTAAAAATTTGTCTTTTTTTGGTAGAAAATCCATCGTTTGGATCGAAAATTCAACTATTGGGTTAAAAATAACTTTTTTTGGTTGAAGATTAATTATTTTAATCAAAAATTACTTTCTTTGCTTAAAAATTTATCTATTTTTTTGAAAATTCATTTTTTTGTTTGAAAATTAATTTTTTCGACCAAAAATGTAGCTTTTCCATTTTTGTTAAAAAATTGATCTTTTAGTTGAAAATTCCTTTTCCATATTTTTCGGGGGTTAAAAATTCAATTATTTTGGTAGAAAATGAATATTTTTGGGTTATAGATTCAACTTTTTTGTCAAAAATTATTTTTTTGTTTGAAAATTAGTCTGTTTTGGTTAAGGAGTCAAAAAATTGGTTCAAAATTTTATTTTTTAGTTTAATTCAACTTTTGTTGGTTAAAAATTAAAATATTTGTTGGTGGAAAATTGACTACTACACTTTCAGTTGAGAATTCATTTTTTAAATCAAAAATTCATCACTTTGGTTGAAAATTTAACTATTTTGTTGAAAATTTGTCTATTTGTTAAAAATTTGTCTGTTTTTGACGAAAAATTTATGTTTTGTAATGAAGATTCAACTATTGGGTTAAAAATTAATTTTTTTAGTTAAAGATTAATTATTTTAATCAAAAATTACTTTCTTTGCTTAAAAATTTATCTATTTTTTTGAAAATTCAATTATTTTGGTAGAAAATGAATATTTTTGGGTTGTAGATACAACTTTTTTGTCAAAAATTCTTTTTTTTGTTTTGTTTGAAAATTAGTCTGTTTTGGTTGAGGAGTCAAAAAATTTGTTTAAAATTTTATTTTTTAGTTTAATTCAACTGTTGTTGGTTAAAAATTAAAATATTTGTTGGTGGAAAATTAACTACTACACTTTCAGTTGAGAATTAATTTTTTTCATCAAAAATTCATCACTTTGGTTGAAAATTTAACTATTTTGTTGAAAATTTGTCTATGTGTTAAAAATTTGTCTGTTTTTGACGAAAAATTCATCTTTTGTATTGAAGATTCAACTATTGGGTTAAAAATTAATTTTGTTGGTTAAAGATGAATTATTTTAATTAAAAATTACTTTCTTTGCTTAAAAATTTATCTATTTTTTTGAAAATTCAATTATTTTGGTAGAAAATGAATATTTTTGGGTTGTAGATACAACTTTTTTGTCAAAAATTCTTTTTTTTGTTTTGTTTGAAAATTAGTCTGTTTTGGTTGAGGAGTCAAAAAATTTGTTTAAAATTTTATTTTTTAGTTTAATTCAACTGTTGTTGGTTAAAAATTAAAATATTTGTAGGTGGAAAATTAACTACTACACTTTCAGTTGAGAATTAATTTTTTCCATAAAAAATTCATCACTTTGGTTGAAAATTTAACTATTTTGTTGAAAATTTGTCTATTTGTTAAACATTTTTCTGTTTTTGAAGAAAAATTTATCTTTTGTATTGAAGATTCAATAAATTCAGTAATATTGCGTGCTGTTGGCCCGTCGTGGGTGTGGTGGGCCCACATTGGTAGTAAATATCCACCTAGAAACACTACCCGAATCGGGTAGTGAGGCAATGAACTTTCGAGTTCGAACTGCTAATCTATGTATGTATGTATGTATGTATTGAAGATTCAACTATTGGGTTAAAAATTAATTTTTTTAGTTAAAGATTAATTATTTTAATTAAAAATTACTTTCTTTGCTTAAAAATTTATCTATTTTTTTGAAAATTCATTTTTTCGACCAAAAATGTAGCTATTCCATTTTTGTTAAAAAATTGATCTTTTAGTTGAAAATTCCCTTTCCGCCTTTTTCGGGGGTTAAAAATTCAATTATTTTGGTAGAAAATGAATATTTTTGGGTTGTAGATTCAACTATTTTGTCAAAAATTCTTTTTTTTTTTTGTTTGAACATTAGTCTGTTTAGGTTGAGGAGTCAAAAAATTGGTTCAAAATTTTATTTTTTAGTTTAATTCAACTGTTGTTGGTTAAAAATTAAAATATTTGTTGGTGGAAAAGTAACTACTACACTTTCAGTTGAGAATTAATTTTTTTCATCAAAAATTCATCACTTTGGTTGAAAATTTAACTATTTTGTTGAAAATTTGTCTATGTGTTAAAAATTTGTCTGTTTTTGACGAAAAATTCATCTTTTGTATTGAAGATTCAACTACTGGGTTAAAAATTAATTTTGTTGGTTAAAGATTAATTATTGTAATTAAAAATTACTTCCTTTGCTTAAAAATTTATCTATTTTTTTGAAAATTCAATTATTTTGGTAGAAAATGAATATTTTTGTGTTGTAGATTCAACTTTTTTGTCAAAAATTCTTTTTTTGTTTTGTTTGAAAATTAGTCTGTTTTGGTTCAGGAGTCAAATAATTTGTTTAAAATTTTATTTTTTAGTTTAATTCAACTGTTGTTGGTTAAAAATTAAAATATTTTTTGTGGAAATATCAACTATTACACTTCTAGTTGAGAATTCTAGACCTATTTTTTAGAGAAAGATTATTTTGTTATGATATAAAAATTTTATTTTTAAAGTTCAAGAGTAAAGAAAATGTGACATTTATGTTTATGATGAAATTTAGCACAAACGATTAATTTTTGTCAGTTCTATTAAAAATTTGAGCTTCTCTTACATATTGATCCGGTAATATGACTTTCACTTCACAGCTTTACACTTTAGGTTTTCCATATTTATCAAAGTGAATACCTAATATAAAGAAAAACGGAGAAATGTAGAATTTATAGGGCATTTAAATCAGATCTTGTTAGAATCATCCTGTAAGTTTGTCTTTGGTCCCAGGATTTTTCTTCTGATATAAATATTTGATTAAATTTTCAAGATATTCGCTGATAGTGTATAGCGACTGAAAAACCTTTTTTGGTTTAAAATTCAACTACTTATTTGAAAGTGGAACTACTATGTTAACAATTTATTTTTTAGGTTGAAGATTCATCATTTTAGTTAAAAAATATTTTTTCTTTGTTTGATTGAAATTGAACTATTTTGTTAATATTTAAAAAAAAATTGTTTTTAAACTGAGAATATAACTATTCCATGTTTGGCTAAACATTTATCTTCTAGAGTTGAAAATTCAACTATTTTGTTGAAAATTTCTGTAATTTGTTGAAACTTTGTCTTTTGTGGTACAAAATTGATCTTCTTGGTGACTAATTCACCTTTTTGGTTGAAAAATCATGTATTTTGTTTAAAATTAAGTTTTTTTTTTGGTACAAAATTAATCTTTTTGGTTCAAAATTAATTTCTTTGACTTAAAAATTAGATCTTTTCATTGCAAAATATTTTTTAAATGAAAATTTAACTATTTCATGTTTGGTTGAAGATCAATCTTCTTCGGTTGAAAATTTCTGTATTTTGTTGAAACTTTGTCTTTTGTGGTAGAAAATTAATCTTCTTGGTGACTAATTCACTTTTTTTGTTGAAAATTCATGTATTTTGTTTAAAATTAATCTTTTTGGTTCACAATTCATTTCGCTGGTTTAAAAATTAGTATTTTAAAATTAAAAATTAGTTTTTTAAAGTGAAAATTTAACTATTTTATGTTTAGTTGAACATCAATCTTCTTCGGTTGAAGGTTCAACTATTGGTTTGAAAATTTCTGTATTTTGATGAAACTTTGTCTTTTTTGGTAGAATATTAATCTTCTTGATGACATTTAAAAATATATTCAAAATTATAAAAAAAGAATGTGGAAGTTTTTAGGGCAATTTTTTTAATTATTAAATTTTCGAAATTTTAAGAATAATTTGAGTCAGTTTAGATAATATCATAAATATTGATTTCTGTAAAAAAACTCTGATTATTATTATGATTGATAATTTATAAAGCTTTAGCAAATGATTACAGGATATTCTTAAGTATACTTATATTATCAATAATAAATAACTAAATAAATAATATCTAGGTACTAACAAAATAATCAATTTTTAAATTTGTTTTTAAAGCCCATGGATTTTATTATTAATTAAAATTAAAAATGTAGATTTCTGAAGATTTCGAACAAAAAACGTAGAATTTTTTTAGGAATTTCGAAAGGTTTGAAGAGAATACAAAATTTTTCTTAGATTTCTGGTAAAATTGTAAATGATTTTTATTTTGAAAAATTAATTTTAAGATAACATTTTTAAATATTTAAAAAAATTTTTAAATATTATAAAAAATGTTTAGGAAACATTCGAAACATTTTAAAAATATTAAAAAGTTTTGGAAAAAATTTCGAAACTAACTTGAAATTTGAAAAGATTTTCACAAATTTTAAATAAAATCTAGACTTTTCCTGATTTTGAAATAATATTTTGGATCTTTTTAAGGACTTTGAATGGTTTAAATCTAATTTTAAAAATTTCATAGAATTCCTGAGAAAATTGAAAATGATTATTTGTTGGAAAAAATAATTTGACGAGAACATTTAAAACGATTTTAAAACATGTCCAAAGATATTCAAAATTGTCAAAAAAGAATGTGGAAGATTTTAGGGCAATTTGTTTAATTTTGTAAGATTTTTCAAAAATTTAAGAATAATTTGAGTCAGTTTGACTGATCACTGATTATTATTATTATTACTGACAATTTATAAAGCTTCAGCATATTATTACAGGATATTTTTAAATATACTTGTATTATCGATATTAAATAAATAAATGAATAATATCTACTTAAAAATTAATTATTCAATTTTGTTAAAGTCCGTGGATTTTATTATTAATTAAAATAAAAAACGCAGTTTTCTGAAGATTTCGAACAAAAAGTTTGGAAGCTTTTTAAGAATTTGGAAAAGTTTCAAGAGAATACAAAATTTTTCTTAAAATTTCTGGTAAAATTAAAATGATTTTTACTTTGAAAAATTAATTTCAAGAGAATATTTTTAAAGATTTCCAAACATTTTGAAACACTTTTTAAAAAAATCAGAAAATATTCGAATCATTTTAAAAGATATTAAACAATTTCAGAAAAAATTTCCAATCTAATTTAAAAATGGAAGATTTCCACAAGTTTTCAAAATAATTATCATTTTCAATTTTCCCAGCAATCTTAAAACAATTGTTTTACTCCTGAAACCCTTGAAATCTATCAAAATTTAGCACAATGTGTATTTTGATTCTTTAACCATTTTTTATATAGTAAACCCATTTTCGATAAGAACGTTAGTTATCTATAGTGTTCTAAAGAGTTTAAGTGCTCGGAGAAATTCTCACGAGCATGAGAATATGCTCGACCTTTATGTGCTTTGAGAATTTAATGAGCATTTATGAGCACTTTTAATTAGGATTGAAAAAATCGTATTTTCTACTTTTATTAATAATAATTACATTATTTAAATTTCGCGGGAAGATGCATCTCTTCAAATTGGACGATTAGAAGAATAATAATGTTAATGCAACAAAATTTTGTTTCTAAATATATTTTAAATAATTTTTAGTTGTGTTTTCAAGTAAAAAAAAACATTTTTACCAAAGAAATGAATTTTTAACTAAAATGATGAATCTTCAACCAAAAATTAGGAATGTTTATCCAAATAGTTAGTTGAATTTTCAACCCAAAAGATTAATTTTCTACCAAAAAAGACTCATTTTCAACAAAGTTGATGAATTTTCATCTAAAAAAAAATCAAGTTTCAACCAAGATTAGAATAGTTAAAATGTCAGAAAAATAAATATTCAACCAACAAAAAAAACGAATTTTCAAAAAAAAATATTTTTTTTCATAACAAAAAATTATTTTTTAACAAAATAATTCAATTTTAAACTAAATAAGCTAAATTTACAAACCAAAAATATAATGTTTCAATTTGCAGTTAGAAAAGTAAATTTAAAAAAACGAGTTTTCAGCAAAATTAATTAATTTTCAACTAAAAATATAAATTTTCAAGCGAAAATGGAATAGTTATATCTTCAGTCAAAGAAATTAATTTTCCACTGAAAAGAAATGAATTTCCAACCAAAGAAATTATTTTTTAATCACTATGATGAATTTTCAACCAAAAATATGAAATTTTGTTCAAATAGTGGGTTTTTCAATCCAAAAGATGAATTTTCTATCAACAAAAAAAACGAATTTTCAACTAAGCCGTTTTTTTTAATGAAAGAAATTAAGTCTCAGCACAAAATAGAATAGTTAAATTTTCTACTACACAGATAATTTTTTAACGAAAGATTACATTTCTATCAAGAAAAGTAAATTTTCAGCAAAAAATGTAATAGTTAAAGTGAATTTTCAACTAAAATGATGAATCTTCAACTAAAGAAATTTTAATTTTCAACCAAATACATGCATTTCAAACTAAAAAGATAAATTTTCTACCAAAAATAAAGTACGATAATTTTCAGAGAGTAAAATAAATTTCCAAACAAAAAAAAAACGAATTTTCAACCAAAGAAGTTAATTTTTAACCAAAAAGATGAAATTTCACCTAATGAGAGTACTATTTTACAAAAAAGACGGATTTTCAACAAATAGTTAAATTTTCACCGAAACAGATAAATTTTCAACTAAAAATAGAATAATTAAATTTTCAGTAAAAAAAAATTAATTTTCAATAAAATTAATGTAAATTTTTAACGAAATAGTATAATTTTCAACCAAGAAGATTAAATTTCTATAAGAAAAGATAAATTTTCGACAAAAAATGAAAGTTATATTTCAGTTTAAAAAATGAATTCTAAATAAGAAAAATCTCATTTTCAACCAAAAAGATCAATTTTCAACCAATAAGATGAATTTTTAACAAAGTACATGAATTTTCAACCAGATATTTGAATTTTTAAAGGAATTTCCAACCAAGAGGATGAATTAGTCACCAAGAAGATTAAATATTCTCCCACAATATTCAAGTTTTCAATAAAATACAGGAATTTTAAACCAGATATTTGAATGTTCAACTAAAGAAGACGAATTTTGAACCAAACATGTACGAGTTAAATTTTCAGTCGAAACAATTAATTCTCATCTAGAAAACATTATTGTGAACAGAATTAAATTTTGAACAAACAGGAGGTTTCAACTAAAAGGATGAAACATCAAGCGAATAAATTAATTTCTAACAAATTAGTTCCACTTCCAACTAAGTACTTGAATTTTCTACCAAAAAAGATGAATTCTCAATGAAAAACGTGATGTATTTCAACCACAAAAAGGATTTTAATTTTATACCAAAAATAGTTGAATTCGATAAAAAAAGATGAATTTTCAACTTTTTTTTATTATACTGAAAATATAACTATTCCATTTTTGATTGAAAACTTATATTTTTAATTGAAAATTGATTTTCTCTATTTGAGAAATCAAATACTTGTTTGAAAATGTAACTATTTCGTTCAAAATTAGTTTCTTTTTGGTGGAA
>CAKNYM010051704.1:103526-127350 GCA_932195095.1 Andricus curvator
TTTTTTAAACTAAAAATGTTACTATTCCATTTTCGATTGAAAATTATAATTTTTTCAGTTCAAAATTTAACTATTTGGTTGAAAATTTGTCTTCTTTTATTAAAACTTCAAACCTTTCTTTAAAAGTTAATGTATTTGGTTGAAAAATTGTATTTTTGGGTAGAAAATTAATCTTTTTATTTAAAATGTAATCTTCTTTAAAAATTCGTCTTTTTGGTTGAAAATTTGAGTGTTCCAGTTAAATATTCATCATTTTAGTTGAAAATTTATCTGTTTGGTTTAAAATTTAACTTTTCCAGATAAAGATTCATAATTTGATTTGAAAATTCATCACTTTGGTTGAAAATTGAACTATTTTATTGAAAATCCGTTTTTTTTGTTGAAAATTAATTTTTTCAACTGAAAGTTTAACTATTCCAATTTTTTGTAAAAAATTGATATTTTTTAGTGGAAAATTTAAGTATTTTTTTCAAAATTCATTTATTTTGCAACGTTTTGCTCTGTTGTGTTAAAAGATGTTTAGAACGAACGTCATGAATTAAAATAAATGTTTGCGTTTTGCGGCAAATATAAATATGTTACTTTGAGTTGACCGGGAAAATTGAAAAACTTGACCGGTGAAAACCGGGAAATGACCGGGAATTTGAAATCGTCCGCCGAATCGCCACCCTGATTAAGAAAAAGGACAATTATTTAGTATTTAGAAATATCTGACTGTTCATTTAAAATCAGTAATTATAAATCAAATATTCAAAACTAAAAACAAAAAAACAAAACTTTGAACGTTACATTTTTAATTGTTCTATTTAAAAAACTTAACTTGTGAGTGAAGTTGTTGAATTTTGATGTATGCATAACAATTGAACACCTATTATTATAAAAAATTCAAAATTATTTAAAAATTTGAAATGATTTCAAACAATTGAAATGAAGTGCCTACGTATATAAAAAAATCAGGCTATTCGTACCGACATTTCGGTGCAAATAGCCCACGGCCTAATTTAAAACAAAATACAGATTTTTGCAGATTTCGAACAAAAAATTTAGAAGCTTTTTAAGAATTATGAAAGGCTTTAAAAGAATAAAATACATTTCCTTAAGATTCCTAGGAATATTGAAAAAGATTGTTTATTTTGAAATATTAATTTCAAGAATATATTTCAAAACATTGAGAAAGATGTAGGAAAAATTCGAATCATTTTAAAAGATGTTTCGAAATTGTGAAAAAATTTCAAAAATAATTTAAAATGTGAAAAAATGTAAAACAACATGTAGATTTTCCAAGATTTCGAAATAAAATTTTGAAGCAGTTTTAAAATTTTTAAACTATTTAAAATAAAAATAATTTAACTTTTAATTTAAAAAGTATATAGCTTATAAAAAAATGTAACTGTTCAATTTATAATATTTCTAGCTTAAAATTGCTTAAAATGATATAATTTAAAAAAGAATTTAATTCAATGATTGATTCTCGGAATTGATTTTCGGATCATCTTTTTTAATTTAAAATTAAGTATTTTGTTGAAAGTTTTCCTTTTCTGGGTTAGAAGTCAAAGGTTTTCTAAAACATTCGACTTTTTAGCTTAAAAACTTTTAAAAACTTTTGTTGAAAGTTCATCTCTTTTGATAGAAAATTAATCTTTGGTTGAAAATCCAACTATTTGTTTGAAAATTCTACTTTTTAGGCTTAAAAGGAAATTTTTTTCTAAAACATGCAACTTTTGTTGAAAATTCAAATTTTATGATATCTTTTAGTTTTAAAATATTTTTTATGTGTTCAAAACTTCTAAATTTTCAAAATTTATTTTAAACTGGCTCCAATTATTCTTAAGATTTTGAAAAATGTTTTAAAATTACAAAAATTGCTTTAAAATCTTCCAGATTCTTTTTTAACAATTTTGAATATCTTTTGAAATGTTTTAAAATCGTTTTAAACACTCAATTAATTAAAAATTAAATTACATACTATGATTTTTTGATACGTAGATATCATTCATTTTTTTAAATTATTTTATATTGATAATACAAGTATATTTAAGAATATCCTGTAAAGCTTTATAAATCGTTAATAATAATAATAATTAGTGATTTTTTTTCAAATCAAATTTTATGAAATATTTTAGTTTTAAAATTTTTTTAATGCGTTCAAAACTTCTAAATTTTCAAAATTTATTTTAAACTGGTTGAGATTATTCTTAACATTTTAAAATCTTCCAAATTCTCTTTTTTTAACAATGTTGAATATCTTTTAAAATGTTTTAAAATCGTTTTAAACACTCAATTAACTAAAAATTGGATTATTATTTTTTTGATACCTAGATATCATTCATTTATTTAATTATTTTCTATTGATAATACAAGTATATTTAAGAATGCCCTGTAATCATTTTCCAAAGCTTTATAAATCATTAATAATAATATTCAGTAATTTTGTTTGACAGAAATAAAATTTTACGAAACCTTTCAGTTTTTAAATATTTTTAATGTGTCTAAAACTAAAATTATTATTCATAAAATTTCAAAAAATGTTTTAAACCATTATTCTTTAACAAAAAAGGGTAACTTGTAAACAAGTGGTTACATTTTTAATCAAAAAATATTAATTCTTAACGAAGAATGTATTCATTGATATTGTGATCAGAAAAGATTTTAATTTGAAACAAAAAATAGTTGAATTCATCTAAAAAACTAATTTTCGAGAAAATAGTGTAATTTTTTACCGAACAAGTGAATTTTTAACAAATTACTTTAACTTTTAACCAAGTAGTTGAATCTTTAACCAAAAAAGATTAATTCTCAACGAGAAACATAATAGTTGATATTAAAATTAAAAAAGATCTTATTTTAAATAAAAAAGAGTTATTCATAAAAAGTTAAAGGCGAATTTTTAACATGATAGTTAAATCCTCAACCAAAAAAAATTTTAATTTTTAACCAAATAGTTGTAATTTTAATAAAAAAATATGAAATTTCTACCAAAAGAGACGAATTTTCAAAAAAATGGTTGAAAAAAAATTATAAGATTTTTTTATTTCACAGAATTTTACAAAATTTTAGAAAAAATTTGTGTCGGTTTAAAAGATATTTAGGAATTTTTGACATTTGGAAAAAATTAAAAAATATTTTATAAATTTTCAGAAATCATTCCAAGTTTTAATATATTTTAAATTTCTTCAAAACTTCTAAAATTCCTATGTATCTTTTAAACTGACTGAAATTATTCCTAAAATTGTCTAAAAATCTTCCGGGCTCGTTTTTGACAAATTTGGAAACCTTTTGTAATGTTTTAAAATCTTTTTAAATGTTCTGTTAAAATTCATTTTTTTAAATAAAAATCATTTTATATTTTACCAGAAATATTAAGAAAATTTTTGTATTCTCCTGAAACCTTTCGAAATTCTTAAAAAGCTTCTAAACTTTTTGTTCGAAATCTTCAGAAATCTGCGTTTTTAATTTTAATTTATAATAAAATCCATGGACTTTAAAAACAAATTAAAAAATTGGTTAATTATATTTTTAGTTCTTAGATATTATTTATTTATTTAATATTCATAATATAAGTATATTTAAGAATATCCTGTAATCATTTGCTAAAGCTTTATAAGTTGTTCGTAATAATAATAATCAGCGATTTTTTTGACAGAAAGAAAATTTTATGCAATCTTTCAGTTTTGAAGTATTTTTAATGTGTTCAAAACTTCTAAAATTTTCTAGAACTCTTTTAAACTGACTCAAATTATTCTTAAAATTTGAAAATTTTTGTAAAAAATGTCTTTTCAACCAAAAAGTTTAATTTTTAAACAATTGTTTAAATTGTTAACCAAAAAATATTAATTTTCAACGAAAAATGTCATATTTGATATTGTAATCAGAAAAGATATTAATTTTTAATAACAACAAATTCCTAAATTTTACTCCAAAATTTTTCAATGTATTCAATTTTAAACGCTTATATTTACAAATGATACAAATTCAATTCTTTCCATTCCACTTCAAATAATGTCCTTTTTTCAAAATTTTACCTGATTTAAAATTGTTTGATTTCAAACTCTTGTAAGTGCTTTAAAGTCAGAATTATTAATTATTATTTACTATTTTTGAAAATTGTTTAAACATAATATTCCAAAATTTGTTCAATAATGAATTTTTAAATTGTTTATACGTGCATTTACTGCTAGTACATATAAAATTCCTAAAAACTTCTACCATTTATAAATTATTTGTCCTTTTATAAACTTATTTCACAAATTAAAAAACATCTTTATTTAATTTTGCACATAAAAAAAAATCCTGGAATTGTCATGATTTTTTTTTAGAATTTGTGTAGACACCCTGTTAGAATAATAATTTGCTATATGTTTTGAATTTATTTAAACATTTGTTCCAGAAAGTGGTCTCAATCGCCAAACGCGATGGCGGCCATCGAGATTCCCCTCCGGGACACGGATGAGGTAATTTTTTAATTTTTTTAGCAAAAATCATCTACAAATTTAAGAAAAAATTATATAATTTCTAATAACTTGACTATTTTCTCTTTCCAAATCAGGTGATCGAATTATATCCCGATCAACTTCCTGATGGCGATGAGGTTCTGGGAATCTTGCGCCAGGAAAATGCGAGTCTTCATATCTGGGTCACTTTGGCCGTAAGTCTTTTTCTCGCAAATCTTTTTAAAATTTTACATTTTTAAATTGCTGAAAAAATCGTAAATAAATCTGTAGGGTGTTTATTGGAAACATCTGGAAATGGCAGGGAATTTTTTTTAAGGCATGGAAGTTTTTCAAAAGCATGCTTAAATTTTTGTTAAATGGTAATATAAAATTAAATGACAATGATTTTTCATTTGTAAAAGTTGCTTTATATTGCTGGATTTAACTATTTAGTCGAAAATTCATTTTTTTGGTTGAAAATTAATTTTTTTAACTCAAAATTTAACTATTCTTTTTCTGGTTGAAAATTAATTAAACTTCTGGGTTTAAAATAATTATTTTCGCTTGGAAATTCAAGAATGGTTTATGTTGGTTTCTCTTGAATGCAAAATCTTTTTTTAGTTTTGAAAATTCGTCTTTTTTGGTTGAGTTCTACTATTTTTTATTTAAAATTAAATCTTTTTTATTTAAAATTAAATCTTTTTTCTTTGGAAATTAAACTAATTGGTTAAAAATGTAACTCTTTTGTTAAAAATTAATATTTTTGTTTGAAGATTCATCATTCAAATTGAAAATTCGTTTTATTTTTGGTTGAAAATTAATTTTTTTATTGAAAATTTAACTAGTCAATTTTTCGTTTGAATGTGTATCTTTTTTAGTTGAAAATAAATGTATTTTGTTGAGAAATCGTCTTTTTTGTTTGAAAATTCATATACTTGGTTGAAAGTTAAACTCTTGTTAAAATTTTTTGTAATTGAAGATTCATCATTTAAAATTAAAAATTCATCTTCATGGTTGGAAATTTAACTATTTTGTTGAAAATTTGTTGTTTTTTTTTGTTGAAAAATTAATTTTTTAATATTGAAAACTTAATTATTCAACTCGTTAAAAAATTATCTTTTTTTAAATTGAAAATTCATGTATTTTGATGAAATTTTTGTTTTTTGGTAGAAAATTCATCTTTTTGATTAAAAATGCATCATTATAGTTGAAAATTTATCATTCTGGTTAGAAATTACACTACTTACTTCAAATTTAAACTCTTCTTAAAAATTAATTTTTTTGTGAAGATTCATTATTTTATTTAAAAAGTTAAGTATTGTTTGAAAATTAATTTTTTGAACTGTACGTTTAACTATTCCATTTTTCGTTGAGAATTCGTCTTTTTCGGTTGAAAATGCAATACTCCTGTTGAAGATTCATCATTTTAGTTGACTATTCATCTTTTTGGTTTAAAATTCAACTATTGCAGTTAAAGATTCATCATTTTAGTTGAAAATGTATTACTTTTGTTGAAAATTCAAATATTTTGTTGAAAATTAGTGTTGTTTTTATGTTAAAAATTAATTTTTTTTAATCTGGAGATTTAATTTTTTGAATAAAAATTATATTTTATATAATTTATATTTGTTTATATTTTATTGGTTCATATTTGATTCTTTTTCTCTTGAATGCAAAATCTTTTTATAGTTTAAATTTGTCTTTTTTGGATGAATTCTACTATTTTTCATTGAAAATTAAATCTTTTTTGATTGAAAATTCAACTACTTGGTTAAAAATGTAACTCTTTTGTTAAAAATTAATATTTTTGTTTGAAGATTCATCATTTAAATTGAAAATTCGTTTTATTTTTGGTTCATAATTAATTTTGTACTGAAAATTGAACTAGTCAATTTTTCGTTTGATAGTGTATCTCTTTTAGTCGAAAATAAATGTATTTTGTCGAGAATTCGTCTTTTTTGTTTCAAAATTCAAGTAGTTGGTTGAAAGTTAAACTCTTTTGCTAAACATTTTTGATTGTTTGTTGAAGATTCATCATTTAAAATTGAAAATTCATCTCCATGGTTGGAAATTTAACTATTTTGTTGAAAATTTATTTTTTTGTTGTCGTTGAAAAATTAATTTTTTTTACTGAAAACTTAATTATTCAACTTTTTTGTAAAAAGTTATCTTTTTTTTGAATTGAAAATTCATGTATTTTGATGAAATTTTTGTCTTTTTTGGTAGAAAATTCATCTTTTTGATTAAAACTTCATCATTATAGTTGAAAATTTCTAATTTTGGTTAGTAATTACACTACTTACTTCAAATTTAAACTCTTGTTAAAAATGCATTTTTTTGTGAAGATTTATTATTTTATTTAAAAATTTGAGTATTTGGTTCAAAATTAATTTTTTTAACTGTACGTTTAACTATTCCATTTTTTGTTGAGAATTCGTTTTTTTCGATTGAAAATTCAATTATTGCAGTTAAAGATTCATCATTTTAGTTGAAAATTCATTACTCTGGTTGAAAATTGAAATATTTTGTTGAAAATTCGTGTTTTTTTTTTGTTAAAAATTAATTTTTCTTTAACTAAAGATTTAATTTTTTGATTAAAAATTATATTTTATAGAATTTATATTTGTTTATATTTTATTGGTTTATATTTGATTCTCTTTCTCTTGAATGCAAAATCTTTTTATAGTTGAAAGTTCGTCTTTTTTGGTTGAATTCTACTATTTTTTATTGAAAATTAAATCTTTTTTGATTGAAAATTCAACTACTTGGTTAAACTCTTGTTAAAATTTTTGGTAGTTGTTGAAGATTCATCATTTAAAATTAAAAATTCATCTTTATGGTTGGAAATTTAACTATTTTGTTGAATTTTTTTTTTTTGTTTGAAAAATTAATTTTTTAAACTGAAAACTTAATTATTCAACTCGTTAAAAAATTATCTTTTTTTTCAATTGAAAATTCATGTATTTTGATGAAACTTTGTCTTTTTTGGCAGAAAATCCATCTTCTTGGTAAAAGTTTATCATTATAGTTGAAAATTAATCATTTTGGTTAGAAATTACACTACTTACTTCAAATTTAACTCTTTTTAAACATTTTTTTGTGATGATTCATTATTTTATTTAAAAAATTAATTGAAAATTCATCTTTTTGGTTTAAAATTCAACTACGGTTCGAGATTCATCATTTTAGTTGAAAATGCATCACTTTGGTGAAAAATTTAACTATTTTTTTGAAAATTCATTTTTTTCAAATTCATTTTTTAGCTGAAAAGTGTACTTTTCCATTTTTTGTTGAAAATTAATATTCTTGGTTGAAAATTCAACTATTCCTGTTGAAGATTCATTATTTTATTTGACTATGCATCTTTTTGGTTTAAAATTCATTACTTTGGTTGAAATTTGAAATATTTGGTGGAAAATTCTTGTTTTTTGGTTGAAAATTATTTTTTTAAACTGAATGTCTAATTTTTTGATAAAAAATTTATGTATTTTATGGAAAGTTGGTATTTTTTTATATAAAATTCGTCTTTCTAGTTGAAAACTCAACTGTTTCAAAATTGTTTGAATCTTCAAAAAGCATGTAATGAATTTGAATCGTTTTTAATTGAATTTAATATAGTATTCACGTTTTTTTTACTCAAAACAATATATTTTCCAATTATCGTTAAAAATCTCTTTATTTCCCGTGTTTTTACAGGGTTAGAGGTACAGGTACTCACCTGAAAAATATATTTGATTCAAAATATTGATATGTTGAATATGCACTAAATTTTCAGTATATGAAGATAAAATAAAAATTTGTTTGAATTAGTATTCAAATTCATGGACTTTAGAAACAAATTCAAGAAATTATTAAATATTTTTTAGTATTACATATTTACTTAATTATTCGATGGTGATAATTTATTTAAGAATATCTTGTAAAATAATTTGTCAAATCTTTCTAAACTAAACATATTAATTATATCCCTAGACTGAAAAAAACATTATTTATAATAAATTCGCGAAATTGTATACATATTCCGAGTCGATTGTTTAAAAAAATTCGAAATAATTGAATGGCTCTGTATTATGAAAAATTATGCCTGGAAAAATCTTGAGGTACCTGGAAAAAACCTGGAATTTTCAGGGAATTTTTTTCCAAAATTTGAATCCCTGATTTGGTAATAAAAAAATACTCTCGTTTCAGCTCGAGTATTATAAGCAAAACAAAATCGATGACTTCATCAAGATCCTGGAGTCTTCCCGTCTCGATGCAAACACAAGTTATCGAGACTTTGAAAAGGATCAGATGCGAGCTCTGGACATGTTGGCTGCCTATTATGTCCAGGAAGCCAATCGAGAAAAAAATAAAGATAAGAAACGTGATCTGTTCACGAAAGCTACTTTGCTCTACACCACAGCCGATAAAATCATCATGTACGATCAGGTAACTAAAAAGAAAACTAAATAATTTAATTGTATATATTATAATTATTATTTAATTATTTTTATATTATTAAGAGGGTGGCCGTAGGATAGGAATAACCTGAATATCAAGGGAAAGTCAGGGATTTTGAAAAAAAAAATTGCAAAAATCAGAGAATTCCTGTAAGAAGCTCTTTAAGTATTTGTAAATAATAATCAGGACTGCCAGAGAATCACTTTTAGTCACTTTTTATTCTACAATCACTTATCAGTCACTTTTTTAAGATAGTCACTTTTCTTTCAATAAATCGATTTTTGAAATCAAGACAATAATTTGAAGGGATTTCAAAGGATTTTGAATATTTTAGGATATTTAAAAAAATTCCATGGAGTTTTCAAGACCTTTAAAAAGTTTTTAAAGGGATTTCAAAATATTTCAAAGGGTTTTAAACATTTTAGGGTATTTTTAAATGTTCCAAGCAATGTTTAATAAATTTGAATAATTTTAAGGTATTCCAAGGACATTAAAGATTTTAGGGTATTTTTAAAAATTCCAAGGATTTTTCAGAAGCTTTAAAAAGATTCAAGGAATTTCGAAAGATTTCAACGAATTTCTTGGTGTTTTAAAGAATTTCAGAAGATATTAATGATTTTATAGAACCTATAAGGTTTTAGGATATTGTAAAAGATTCCAACAGTTTTTATCAGATTTCCGATGATTTTAATGATTTTAAGGGATTATAAAAGCTCTCAAGGTGTTTTAATAAATTTTCCATTTCAAAAGTTTCAAAAGATTTTAAAGAATTTCGAAGATTTTAGGATATTTTACAAGATTCCAAGGAAGTTTAGATTTCAAAAATTTGAAAGATTTTAGGGTATTTTTAAAAATTCCAAGGAATTTTTAAGAGATTTCAAAAGTTTCTAGGGATTTCAAAGGATTTGAAATATCTTAGGGCATGTTTAAAATTTTCTAGAAATTTTCCCGATCTTTAAATAATTGAAAGGGACTTCAAAACATTGCCAAGAGTTTGAAATATTTTGGGGTATTTTAAATCATTTCAAGGCATTTTCAAGAGATAAACAAAATTTCGAAATATTTTCAAGGATTTGAATAGTTTTAAGGGATTTACAAAAAATGTTATGCTGTTGTAAACAATTTCCTACAATTTCGGAAGATATGTAACGACTTTATAGACGCTATAAGATTTTCGTAAACTCAAAAAGATTCCAAAATTTTTTTAATAGATTTCGATAATTTGAAGGGATTTCAAAGGATATCAGGGCATTTTTAAAAAATACAAGGATTTTTCAAGTGCCTTGCAAAATTTCAAGGAATTTCAAAATATTTCAAGGGATTTTACAATTTTTAGATTATTTTAGAAGTTCCATGAAATTTTTAATTTATTTTAATGATTTGATGGGATTTGAAAGTGTTTGAAATCTTGTAGGGGGGTTTAAAAAGATTCTACAGCTTAAGATTCAAGAGATTTAAAAAATGTCCAGGGATTTCCAAAGATTTCAAAATGTGTCAAGTTATTTCAACTATTTTAAAGTATTTTAAATATTTTGGGATATTTATAAATATTCCAAGGAATTTTCAATTTATTTCAATAATTTGAAAGAATTTCGAAGAATTTTATAGATTTTAGGTTATTTTTAAAAATTCTAAGGAATTTTCAAGAGCTTCACAAAATTTCAAGCGATTTGGAAAGACTTTACAGGATTTGAAATATTTTAGGGTATTTTAAAAGTTTCCAAGGAATGTTTAAATGATTTCATTAATTTGAAGGGATTTGAAAGGATATGAAATATTTTAAAGTATTTTAAAAGATTCCGAGGCATTTTGAAGTGGGAATTATAAAATATTCCAAGGAATTTTAAGAGATTTCAAAGGATTGGAAGGGATAAAAAAAAATTTGCATGCGATTTTCAACACTTTCGTAGAATTTCGCATGATATGGAATGATTATACGGAAACCTATAAAGATTTATGATTTCACGGAATTTTTAATTGGTTTCAATAATTTGAAGGAATTTCGAAGAATTTTAAAGATTTTAGGGTATTTTTTAAAATACAATGAATTTTCCAAAGCTTTAAATAGTTAAAATTAATTTTTCAAGAGCTTTAAAATGTTTCAAGGGATTTTGAAAAGATTTGAAATATTTTAAGGTATTTAAAAAAAATCCAAGGAATTTTCACGAGCTTTAAAAAATTGGAAGGGGTTTCAAAAGATTGTAAAAGATTTGAAATATTTAAAGATTGTAAAAGATTTCAAAGAATTTGTAAATCATTGTAATAATTTGTGAGGGATTTTATAGAATTTTAAAGATTTCAGGAAATTCTAAAAGATTGCAAGGATTTTTAAATTGATTTCAATAATTAGAAGGGATTCCAAATAATTTGAATGATTTTAGGGCATTTTTAAAAATTACAAAGAATTTTCAAAATCTTTAAATTTAACAAGTTTCATGGGATTTAAAAGATTCCACAGAATTTTAAAGATTTTAAGTTATTTTTAAACATTTCAAAAAATTGTCAAGAGCTTTGAAAAGTTTCAGGGGATTTTAGAAGTTTTTAAAGAATTTGAAATGTTTTATTGAATTTTAAAAGATTCCAAGGAATTTGTAATTCATTGTAATAATTCGTAAAGGATTTAAAAGAATTTCAAAGATTTGAGGATATTTTAAATGATTCCAAGGAATTTTCAATTAATTTCAAAAAATTTCAAAGGATTTGAAATATTTGAGGACGTTTAAAAATATTCTAAGATATTTTCAAGAGATAAAAAAAATTTTAAGTGATTTCCAAGAATTTTAATGATTTTAAGGGATTTAAAAGTTTTTTTATGCGTTTGTAAACAATTTCCGAGAATTTCGGATTTTAAAAGCTTTCAAGGTATTTTAATAAATTTTCTAGGATTTCAGGAAATGTGATCAGATTTCATGTAAGGTATTTCCAACAATTTTAGGATATTTTCAGAGATTAAAAGGAATTTTTAATTCATTTCAATAATTGGAAGGGATTCTAAAAAATTTGTAAAATTTTAGGGTATTTAAAAAAATTCCAAGAAATTTTCAAGAGCTTTAAAAAGATTCAAGAAGTTTTAAAAGATTCCAAATAATTTTAAAGATTTTAAGGTATTTTGAAACATTTAAAATTTTCAAAAAAATATCTAGAGCTTTAAACAGTTTTAAGGCATTTTAAAAGAATTTCAAAGCATTTGAAATATTTTTTAAAATGTTAAAAGAGAGTAAGAAATTTCTAATTGATTGCGATAATATAAAGGGATTTGAAAGGATTTGAAACATTTTAGGGTATTTTAAAATATTTTAAGGCATTTTCAAATAATTTCAGTAATTTCAAAAGATTCCAAAGGATTTGAAATAGTGTTTTATGATCATTTAAAAGAGTCCAAGGGATTTTATCAGATTTCTGAGGATTTCCTTGATTTTAAGGGATTTTAAAACCTCATAAGGTATTTTAATACATTTTTCAGGATTTCAGGAAATATTATCAGATTTCATGTAGTTTCACAGGATTTTATAATATTTTAATGGATTTTAAAGAAATTATTCACAAGAAGTGAGGAATTTTGTAGGATTTCAATAATTTTCAAATATTTAAAGGTATTTCCAAATATTGTAGGATATTTCCTGAGATTCTAAGGAATTTTCAATTTATTTCAATAATTTGAAGGGATTCTAAAGAATTTGATAGATTTTAGGGTATGTTAAGAATTACAAGGTATTTCAAAGATTTTTAAAAAGTTTGAAAGTATCTTAAAAGATTTCAAAGAATTTGAAAGATTTTAGGGTATTTTTAAAAGTTCCATGGAATTTTCAAGAGCTTCAAAAATTTTCAAGGGATTTAAAAAGATTTCAAAGGATTTGCAATATTTTAGAAAATTTTAAAAGATTGCAAAGAATTTTTAATTGATTGCTATAATTTAAAGGGGTTTCTAAGGATTTTAAAGATTTTAGGGTATTTTGAAATATTCCCAGAAATTTTCAAAAGCTTTAAAAAGTTTTAATTAATTTTCAAGAGCTTTAAAATGTTTTAAGAGATTTCAAAGGATTTCAAATATTTTAGGGTATTTTCAAAACATTCCAAGGAATTTTCGCCAGCTTAAAAAAATTGCAAGGGATTTGAAAGGATTTGAATTTTTTATGGTATTTAAAAATATTTCAACGCATTTTCGAGAGATTAAAAAAATTGCAAATGATTGCCAAGGAATTTTAATGGTTTCAAGGGATTTAAAAAAATTCGCATGCGGTTGTAAACGATTTCCGAGACGTTCGGAATTTTCAAGTAATCTTTGCATTTCATTCAAATTTATTTTGAATTTACCCTGAATTCATATTAATTTATCCTAAATTTTTTTGAATTCTTCGAAATTCTCTTGATTTTTTTTAATTTACTTAAAATATTATAAATTCACTCAATTCTACTCACATCAATCGATTTTTTTTTAGTTTATGTTTAATTCATCCTGAAGTCTTTTAAATACATATCGAACTCTTTGGAATTTGAACAAATTTTTTTGAATTCCTATGAATTTTTAAAAACTGATTTCAAACTTATTGAATTCAAGTAATTTGTATGAATTTTATCTAATTATTTGCATTTCCCTGAAGTTCTAAATTCACCCCAATTTTACTGAAATAAATGGAATTCTATGGATTTTTAATTTTTTTTTCAATTTATTTGAATTCTTTTGGATATTTTAAGATTCAGAAGAAGAATAGTCACTTTTCGATTATAAATTATAAACTTCTGGGCACTTTTTCGGTTTAAAGGTTACTTTCGCACTTTTTTCAAATAAATTAGGCTGTGGCAGCCCTGAGAATAATAATTTTAAAATTGAAAAAGTTTTTATTCCATTTATAAAAGATTCTATATTAAAAATGTTACAAGGTTAGAATCTTGATCTTAAAATATTAATAGTCAGGGAAAATGAAAAATTAGTCACAAAAAAATAAGGGAAGTGTTAGAGAATTTTAAAAATGAAGTTTTGCGGTCACCCCGATTTGTAGATGTCTGAAGGTTCAGAGAAAAATCAAAGAAAGTCCAGGAATAGTCCGTGAATTTCAATTTAATCATTTCTTTCTACAGAATCACTTGCTTGGTCGGGCCTACTTTTGTCTCCTCGAAGGCGACAAAATGGAACAAGCAGACGCGCAGTTCAATTTCGTTTTGAACCAGTCTCCCAACAATATTCCCTCCCTTCTCGGAAAAGCCTGCATCGCATTTAACAAAAAAGACTACCGAGGTGCTTTGGCATTTTACAAAAAAGCCTTGAGAACAAATCCGAGATGTCCGGCGGCTGTGAGACTCGGAATGGGGCACTGTTTCATGAAAATGAACAACCCCGACAAAGCTCGTCTCGCTTTCGAAAGAGCACTTGAATTGGATGGTCAGTGTGTCGGGGCTCTCGTGGGACTTTCTATTTTGAAGTTGAATCAACAGCTTCCAGAGAGCATCAAATCTGGTGTTCAAATGCTCTCCAAAGCCTACACCATAGACTCGACAAATCCCATGGTTCTTAACCACTTGGCGAACCATTTTTTCTTCAAGAAGGACTACAGCAAAGTTCAGCATCTTGCTTTGCATGCTTTCCACAATACCGAAAATGAAGCTATGCGGGCTGAGAGTTGTTACCAACTTGCGAGAGCTTTCCACGTACAGGTGTGTTTTATTCTTCTAAAATTTTGGTCATTTAAACAGAAAATTATAGCAAGTTTTATACTCGGCTTTTTGATTTCAGGGGGACTATGATCAGGCCTTCCAGTATTATTACCAGGCGACACAGTTCGCACCACTTGCCTTTGTTCTTCCGCATTTTGGGCTGGGACAGATGTATGTTTATCGAGGAGATTCTGAAAACGTAAGTTATTTTTCCAGAGGTTGATTTAAATTTAAAATTTATGTGCTATGAAGAAGGTTTTAGAAGCGGGTGTCTACAGGTCTTGGACTCATCACACTGTTGACACTATTTGACACTTTTTTTTAGCGATCACACTTTTTGAGTTAAATTTTAAACAAGATGAATTCTCAACAAAAAATGTAATAGTTGATATTTCAACAAAAAATATTTTAATAAATATAATAAACGGTTGGATTTAACCAACAAAAACGAATTTTCAACAAAATACTTCAATCCTCAACTAAAACAGATTAATTTTCAACCAAACTGTTGCATTTTTATTTTAAAAATTGATTTACGACCCAATAAGACGAATTTTCAACAAAATACGTACATTTTTAACCAAATAGTTGAATTTTCAACCAAGATTATTTTTTTTACCAAAAAATATGAATTTCCAACCAATTACAACTAAATAATTAAAACAATGGATGTGATGTTAGGCAAAATTTTATTTGATTAATTTTTAGTTTCTAACATTTTTTAACTAAATAGTTCACTTTTTAAACTAAAAAGATCAATTTTTATTAAAAAATGGAGTAGTTAACTTTTCCATTAAGAGAATTAGTTTTCAATAAAAAAATCAATAAAACTGTTTAACAGGGTGTCTACCCTACCTGGAAAACCTGGAATTGTCAGGGAATTTTTATATACCTGGAAAAACCTGGAAATGTCAGGGAATTTCTTTTAAAGTCAGGGAATTTTTTCGAGAACGTGCTTAATTTTTGTAAATTGAAATATTAAATCGAATAACAATGATTCTTCATTTGTAAAAGTAGCTTTATATTACGAGTATTGACTATTTTGTTGAAAATTCGTTTTTTTGTTTTGTTCAAAATCAATTTTTTAAGTGAAATTTCAAGTATCCTGTTTTTGGTTCAAAATTGATCGGTTTTAGTTGAAAATTCAAGTATCTCGTTGAAAATTCATGTATTTTGTTGAAAATCGTTCTTTTTGGTTGAATTCCATTGTTTTTTTTTAAATTTCAATCTTTTTTTATTGAAATATCAACTATTACATTTTTTGTTCCGAACTCATCTTTTTGAATGAAGATTTAATTACTTGGTTGAGAGTTTATCTTTTGTTAAAAAGTAGTTTTTTGTTGTTGTTAAAGATTCAGCATTTTAATAGAAAATTCATCTCCTCGGTTGAAAAATGAGCAATTTTTTTGAAAATTCGTTTTTTCTTTGGCTGAAAATTATTTTTTTTTACTGAAAATTGATCTATTCCAGTTGCAACTTCAACTATTTTGTTGAAATTTTTTTTTTATTTGCATTAAAAGTATTCAATATTTTGTTGAAAAATGATCTTTTTCAGTTGAAAATTTTGACTTTTTTGGTAGAAATTAATCTTCTGGGTTGAAAATTAATCTTTTTGTTGGACATTTGATTATTCATGTTTTTGGTTTCAAATTCAACTATTCCAGTTAAAGATTCATCATTTTAGTTGAAAAATCATTACTTTCTTTGAAAATTTAACTATTTTTTAAAAATTAGTTCAGTTATTGTTGCAAATAATTTTTTTTTCGCTGGTAAATGCAATTGGTTGAGAATTCATATTTTTTATTAAAAAATCAACTATCCCACTTAGAGATTGATCATTTCAGTTGAAAATTAATCTTTTTTTCAAAACAACTATTACATTTTTGGTTGAAACTTGATCTTTCTTAGTTCAAAATTCATTTATTTGTTTGAGAATGTGTCCTTTTGAAGTTCATAATTCAAATATTTCTTTGAAAATTGATGTATTTTGTTGAAAAATCGTCTTTGTGGTAGAAAATTTATCTTTTTGGTTGAAAATTCAAGTATTCCAGCTAAATATTCATAATTTTAGTTGAAAATTCATGTTTTTGCTTGAACATAAAACTACTTGGTTGAAAGCTAAATTAAATTTGTTTTTAAAATAAATCTGTTTTTTTTCTGGGTGGAATATTAATTTTTTAACTGAAAATTTAATTATTCCATTTTTGGTTGAAAACAGATCATTTTTAGTTTAAAATTCAGCTAATTGTTTGAAAATTGATCTTTTTGAGTTAAAAAAATCAACTGTTTGATTGATAATTAATGTATTTTTTAGAAAAATCGTCTTTTTGGTAGAAAAGTCATCTTTTTTAGTTGAAAATTCTGACTTTTTTGGTAGAAATTAATCTTCTTGGTTGAAAATTAATCTTTTTGTTGGAAATTTGATGATTCTAGTTAGAGACTCATCATCCTTATTGAAAATTCATTACTTTGTTTGAAAATCTAACTATTTTTTGAAAATTAGTTTTGTTTTTGTTTCAAATAATTTTTTTTTCGTTGGAAAATGAAATTGGTTGAGAATTCATATTTTTTGTTGAAAAATGAATTATTCCAGTTAGAGATTGATCATTTCAGATTAAAATTCTTCTTTTTTTTTTAATTCAACTATTAAATTTTTGGTTGAAACTTGATCTTTTTTATTTCAAAATTCATTTATTTGTTTGAAAATGTGTCTTTTTGTAGTTGATAATTCAAATATTTCTTTGAAATATGATGTATTTTGTTGAAAAATCTTTTTTGTGGTAGAAAATTGATCTTTTTGGTTGAAAATTCAAGTATTCCAGTTAAATATTCATCATTTTAGTTGAAAATTCATCTTTTTGGTTCAAAATAAAACTACTTGGTTGAAAGTTAAATTGAATTTGTTTTAAAAATAAATCTGTTTTTTTTTCTGGGTGGAATATTAATTTTTTAACTGAAAATTTAATTATTCCATTTTTGGTTGGAAACTGCTCATTCTTAGTTTAAAATTCAGCTAATTGTTTAAAAATTGATCTTTTTGAGTTAAAAACCCCAACTGTTTGATTGAGAATTAATGTATTTTTTGGAAAAAAATTCATGGACTTTAGAGACAAATTCAAGAAATTATTATATTTTTAGTATCATTTAATTATTTAATTAATCAATCGTGCTAAAATATTTAAGAATGTCTTGTAATATTAATTAAATTCCTAGAAACTGAAAAAAAAACATTTATAATAAACTCGCGAAAATTTATACATATTCCGAGTCGAATTTTTAAAATTAGGCACTGTCTATGTCAGCTCTGAACGAGCTAGAAAAGGGGTTGGAGTTACGGAAAATTCCATAACCATAGACAGTGCGTTTAAAATATGCGGAATATTTGAATTTAAGTTAAATCACATGCTATGAAAAATTGTACCTGGAAAAAACCTGGAATTGTCAGGGAATTTTTTTCCGGGATTTGGGTAGACACCCTGTTTAAGTTTGTACCAAATAGTTGATTATTTTACCAAATTGTTGAATTTTGAACCTAAAAAGATGCATTTTCAACAAAAAATGTAATAGTTGATATTTCAACAAAAAATATTTCAATAAATATAATAAACAGTTGGATTTAACCAACAAAAACGAATTTTCAACAAAATACTTCAATCCTTAACTAAAACAGATTAATTTTCAACCAAACTGTTGTATTTTTATTTAAAAAATTGATTTTCGACCGAAAAATACTAATTGTTAACAAAATACATACATTTTTAACCAAATAGTTGAATTTTCAACCAAGATTATTTTTTTTTACCAAAAAAAATGAATTTCCAACAAATTACATAAATTTTCAACTAAATAATTAAAACAATGGATGTGATGTCAGGAAAAATTTTATTTGATTAATTTTTAGTTTATAATTTTTAGTTTCTAAATTTTTTAAACTTAATAGTTCACTTTTTAAACTAAAAAGATCAATTTTTATCAAAAAATGGAGTAGGTAACTTTTCCATTAAGAGAATTAGTTTTCAATAAAAAAATCAATAAAACTATTTAAGTTTGTACCAAATAGTTGATTGTTCTACCAAAATATTGAATTTTGAACCTAAAAAGATGAATTTTCAACAAAGAATGCAATAGTTGATATTTCAACAAAAAAATTCTTTAATAAATATAATAAACAGTTGGATTTAACCAACAAAAACGAATTTTAAACAAAGCTGTTGCAATTTTAACAAAAAAAACTTGATTTTCTATTAAAAAAAGGCAATTTTTCAAGAAAATACATCCATTTTCAATTAAACAGTTGCATTTTTATATAAAAAAATTGATTTTCGATCAAAAAATATGAATTTCCAACAAATTACATAAATTTGCAACTAAATAATTTAAACAATGGATGTGATGTTAGTCAAAATCTTATTTAAATAATTTTGAGTTTATAATTTTTAGTTTCTACCATTTTTTAACTAAAAAGATCGATTTTTATCAAGAAATGGAGTAGTTAACTTTTCCATTAAGAGAATTAGTTTTCAATAATAAAAAAATCAATAAAACTGTTTAATTGTGTACCAAATAGATGATTTTTATACCAAATTGTTGAATTTTCAACCCGATAATGTGCATTTTCAACAAAAAACTTAAATTTCAAAAAAATACTTAAATTTCAAGTTTAAAAAATTAATTTTTAAGAAATAAGTTCAACTTTTAACTAAGGGGTTGAATTTTGAACCTAAAAAGATGAATTTTCAACAAAAAATGTAATAGTTGATATTTCAACAAAAAACTATTTTAGTAAATATAATAAACAGTTGGATTTTAACCAAAAAAACTTGATTTTCTATTTAAAAAAGGCAATTTTTCAAGAAAATACATCAATTTTCAACAGTTGCATTTTTATCTAAAAAAATTTATTTTCGATCAAAAAAGACGAATTTTTAACAAAATACATAAATTGTTAAACAAAAAGGTAAATTTTTTCTCAAATTGTTGAATTTTCGAGCCAAAAGTACTACAAATTTTCAACAAGAAAGTTAATTTTCAACTGAAACCGATTAATTTTTAACCATATAGTTTCATTTTTAACCATAAAGATGAGCTTTCTACAAAACAATTAAATTTTCAACAAAATAGTTCAAATTTAAACCAAAAAGATGATTTTTCAACACTTAAGATTGATTTTAATGCCAAAAAGATGAATTCTTAACAAAATACATGCATTTTCAACCAAATAGTTGAATTTTCAAATAAGAGGACTAATTTTCTGCTAGAAAAGACGAATTTTCAAATAAATAGTTTAAACAATGGATGTGATAGTCCCAATTTTATTTGATTAATTTTCAGTTTATAATTTTTAGTTTCTAAAATTTTTTAACTAAATATTGGAAATTTTTAACTAAAAAACATCAATTTTTAACCAAAATTGGTGTAGTTAAATTGTTATTTAAGAGAATCAATTTTCAACAGTCTAATTTTGTACCAGGTAGTTGAATTTTCTACCAAATAGTTGAATTTTCAAGTCAAGAAGACGAATTTTCTATAAAACAGTAGAATTTTTATCCCGATAATATGAAATTTCAACAAAAAAGTTAATTTTCAACAAAATAGTTAAATATTCAGTTAAAAAAATTAATTTTTAACCAAAATAATTTCAACTAAAATTATTAATATTCAACCAAAACATTAACTTTTAAGAAAGTAGTTCAACTTTCAACCAAGAAGTTGAATTTTTTACCTAAAATGATGAATTCTCAACGAAAATTGTTATATTTCATATTAAAAAAAAAAAATTTATTAAAAATTTAAAAAAAGTTAGATTTTACAAGCAAAAACGAATTTTCAACAAAATACTTGAATCCTCAACTATAACAGATTAGTTATCAACCAAACAGTTGCATTTCTAGCAAAAAAATTGATTTTCTACTAAAAAAGACGATTTAAACAAAAAAAAGACATACATTTTCAACCAAATACTTAAATTTGCTACCAAATTGTTGAATTTTCGAGCCGAAAGCACGATTTTTCTACAAAACAATTCAATATTTCATAACAAAATTCAATTGCCAAAAAAAAACTTTTTTTTGAACCGTAACAGATTATATTTTAACCAGACAGTTTCATTTTTAACCAAAATGGTGAATTTTTTACAGAAACACATAAATTTTCAAACCAAAAAGATAAATGTTCAACAAAATAGTCAAATTTAAAAAAAATGGTGTTAGTAAATTAATTTTCTACCAGAAAAGACAAATTTTCGACAAAATACATACATTTTTGACCAAATAATTTGAACAAAGCATGTGATGTTAGTCTAAATTTTATTTGATTAATTTTTAGTTTATATTTTTTCGTTTCTCAAAACTTCAAACCAACAAAGATAAATTTTTAATAAAAAAAATAGTTAGATTTTCATTATGGAAAGTTAATTTTCAAAAACAAAAAAACGGATTTTCTACAAAATAGTTTAATTTTCTACCAAATTGTTGAATTCTTAGGCCAAAAACACGAATTTTCTACAAAACTGATGAATTTTCAACCCGAGAATATGAATTTATAATAAGAAAGTTTTTTTCAACTAATCAGTTGAATTTTTTACAAAATAGTTAAATTTTCACTTTAAATAGTTAATTTTCAACCAAAAAATCGAATTTTCAACTAAAATGATGAATCTTCAACCCAAAAATGATATTTTGAGAAACTAGTTGAAATTTTAAGAAAGCAGTTTAACTTTAAACCTAGGTGTTAAATTTTAAGTCTAAAAAGACGAATTTTCAATAGAAAATGTAATAGTTGATATTTCAACAACAAAATTGAATTTCAAATAAAAAACATTTGAATTTAACCAACGAAAACGAATTTTCAACAAAATATTTGAATTCTCAACTAAAACAGATTAATTTTCAACCAAACAGTTTAATTTTCAACCAAACAGTTTAATTTTTAATCAAAAAATTTATTTTCTACCAGAAAAGACGAATTGTCAACAAAATACATAAATTTTAAACCAAATAGTTAATTTTTCTACCAAATTTTCTTCAAAACAGTTGAATTTTCAACAAAGAAGTCTAACTTTTTGACAAAATAATTCAATTTTGAACCAGATAGTAAGATTTTCGATCAAAAAGATGAATTTTTGCCAAAAATTTAATAGTAGACATTTGAACCGAAAAGAATTAACTCTGAACCAAAACTATTTAGATATTCTCATTGGGTTCTAGTAATTCAGTTCGAATTTAAGTGAAAAAGCGATGAAAAGAGGGGAATAGGGAAAAGACTGTGAAACCTTTGATAAATAAACAGGAATTTTTATAATTTATAGACTGAAGAATAAAATTTTAAATAAACTTTGAAGTTCATTTTTAATACTTTTAAATTATTAGGTTAGAAAACTGGAAATTTTGCATTAAAAAAAGGGTAATTTTTCATTGCACGCTTTTTATTTCGGACACATAGGTTCAATATTGAAAAATTTTTATGCCACTATTTTGATGCTATTTTTTTCAAATTTGTGACACTATTAACTTCATTTTCTATTTAAAGAAGGAAATTTTTCAAGAAAATACATCAATTTTCATCAAACAGTTGCATTTTTATCTAAAAAAAATGGATTTTCGATCACAACAGACGAATTTCCAACAAAATACATAAATTGTTAATCAAAAATTTAAATTTTTTCTCAAAATGTTGAATTTTCGAGCCAAAAATACTAGAAATTTTCAACAGGAAAGTTTGTTTTCAACTGAAACAGATTAATTTTTAACCATATAGTTTCATTTTTAACCACAAAGATGAGCTTTCTACAAAACAGTTACATTTTCAACAAAATAGTTCAAATTTCAACCAAAACGATGTTTTTTCAATAATAATTTATAGACTGAAGAATAAAATTTTAAATAAACTTTGAAGTTCATTTTTAATACTTTTAAAATGTTAGGTTAGAAAACTGGAAATTTTGCATTAAAAAAAGGTTAATTTTTCATTGCATACTTTTTATTTCGGACACATAGGTTCAATATTGAAAAATTCCATGACACTATTTTTTTCAAATTTGTGACACTATTAACTTGATTTTCTATTTAAAAAAGGCAATTTTTCAAGAAAATACATCAATTTTCAACAAACAGTTGCATTTTTATATAAAAAATTGATTTTCCATCAAAACAGACGAATTTTCAACAAAATACATAAATAGTTAAACAAATATTTCAATTTTTTCTCAAATTGTTCTTTTTTCGAGCCACAAATACTACAAATTTTCAACAAAAAAGTCAATTTTCATCTGAAACATATTAATTTTTAACCATATAGTTTCATTTTCAACAAAATAGTTCAAATTTCAACCAAAAAGATGTTTTTTCAATAATAATTTATAGAAATTTATAGACTGAAGAATAAAATTTTTAATACATTTTGAAGTTCATTTTTGATACTTTTAAAATATTAGGTTAGAAAACTGGAAATTTTGCATTAAAAAAAGGTTAATTTTTCATTGCACGCTTTTTCTTTCGGACACATAGTTTCAATATTGAAAATTTTTATGACACTATTTTAATGCTATTTTTTTCAAATTTGTGACACTATTTACACTATCTTTTTTATTTCTGAACTGAGTCCAAGGCCTGGAAGTAATAAATGTCTCATTTTTCTGATGCACATGATGTTTTGTCTTTTCGTTTCATTTTGTCAACTTTTTCTAGTATCTTTTAGTACTTTTTCGACTAATAATGGGATTTTAAAACGAAATTTAGTTAAACACCCTGTAGAAGTTTTATAAATTTGCCATTAATTCTAGGCGGCCCAGTGTTTCGAAAAGGTTCTCAAAGCACAACCCGGAAACTATGAAACGATGAAGATCCTGGGGTCCCTGTATGCGAACTCTACTTCTCAATCGAAAAGGGACATTGCGAAAAATCATCTGAAAAAAGTGACGGAGCAACTTCCTGACGATGTGGAAGCCTGGATAGAATTGGCACAGATCCTGGAACAATCAGATTTGACTGGTGCCTTAAATGCTTACGGAATAGCAACTAAAATTCTGAAAGACAAAGTTGGAGTCGATATTCCACCCGAAATTCTAAACAATGTTGGATCCTTGCATTATCGGTAGGTTTCTAGTTTATTTACTAATTTAAAACTTTAATTTAAAAACCGGGAAGTTACTTCTGATCATAGCAAAATTCAAGGAATATAATTTCACTTGGAACAGGGAATGTTTTACATGGAATCGGAATTTTTTAAAGGAATTATAATTCGGATTGAGAAAAAATAAATTTTTAAAAATCCCTCTTTCAAGTCAGAATTCGTCACAATTTGAA
>CAKNYM010051704.1:137350-148411 GCA_932195095.1 Andricus curvator
AAATCGATTTTTTTGTTGGTAAAAAATTATCTTATTTTTCTTTGAAAATTAATCTTCTTGTTTACAAATTCTTCTTTTCGGTTAAAAATTCAAGTATTCCAGTCAAATATTTATTATTTTAGTTGAAAATTCATCTTTTAGGTTTGAAATAAAATTATTTGGTTGAAAGTTAAGCTCTTTTGTTAAAAATTAATTTTTTTTTAGTTGAAAATCCATCGTTTTAATTAAAAATTCATTTCTTTGGTTGAAAAATGAGCTGTTTGATTGAAAATTGGTTTTTTCTTTGGATGTTTTTTGGTTGAAAATTATTTTTTTTTCAACTGAAAATGTAACTATTAATCCAGTTGAATATTTCATAATTTTAGTTCAAAATTCATGTGTTTGGTTGAACATTCATTTTTGACTAAAAATTTGATTATTCAATTTTTGGTTGAAAAATTATCTTTGTTAGTTGAAAATTCGTCTTTTTGGTAGAAATTAATCTTCTTGGTTGAAAATTAATCTTTCTGGTCAAAAATTCAATTATTCTAGTTAATGATTCATCATTTAAGTTAAAAATTCATCTTTCTGGTTTGAAATTCAACTATTGCAGTTAAATATTTACAATTTTATTTGAAAATTCATAACTTTGTTTGAAAATGTAACTATTATTTTGAAAGTTAGTTTTTGTTGTTGTTAAAAGTTAGTTTTTTTTTTGTTGAAACTTATTTTTTTAACTGAAAATTTAACTTATTCCAATTGAAAATTCCATAGCTGTTGTTGAAAATTCATCTGTTTGGTTAAACATTAATTTTTTAACTTGAAATTTAATTATTAAAGTTTTGGTTGACAATTTATCTTTTTTTTAGTAAAAATTAATTTTTTGGTTTGAAAATTGAACTATTTCAGTTAAAGATTCATTGTTTTAGTTGAAAACTCTTATGTTTGGTTTACAAATAATTTTTTAAACCAAAAATGTTACCTAGTTTATCTTCTTGGTTTAAAATTTAACTATTCCAGATAAAGATTCATAATTTGATTTGAAAATTCATCACTTTGGTTGAAAATTGAACTATTTTATTAAATATCCGTTTTTTTTTTGTTGAAAATTAATTTTTTCAACTGAAAGTTTAACTATTCCATTTTTTTTGTAAAAAATTGATATTTTTTAGTGGATAATTTAAGTATTTTTTTGAAAATTCATTTATTTTGCAACGTTTTGCTCTGTTGTGTTAAAAGATGTTTAGAACGAACGTCATGAATTAAAATAAATGTTTGCGTTTTGTGGCAAATATAAATATGTTACTTTGAGCTGACCGGGAAAATTGAAAAACTTGACCGGGGAAAACCGGGAAATGACCGGGAATTTGAAATCGTCCGCCGAATCGCCACCCTGTTCAGCCCCACCGTGTTGAATGATTTTACAAAGATTTCAAAGATTACCCAATTTTATTTTATTTTTTTGCAGTCTTGGAAACTTGGAAGAAGCGAGGAAGAACTTGGAAGAATCGTTGAGTCGTGCAAATCAGGAAGCTGAACACGATCCGGGATATTATAATTCAATATCTGTGACTACTACCTACAATCTAGCAAGATTGAACGAAGCTTTATGCACTTTTGACAAGGCTGAGAAATTGTACAAGGATATTTTGAAGGAGCATCCGAACTACGTCGATTGTTATTTACGATTAGGATGCATGGCTCGAGACAAGGGACAAATTTATGAAGCTTCTGATTGGTTTAAGGACGCGCTCAGGATCAACAACGAACATCCAGACGCTTGGTCGCTGCTTGGAAATCTCCATTTGGCTAAAATGGAATGGGGTCCTGGCCAAAAGAAGTTCGAGAGGATCCTGAAAAATCCGAGTACGAGCACTGACGCTTATTCTTTAATTGCCCTCGGCAACATTTGGTTGCAAACTTTGCACCAGAGTGGAAAAGATAAAGATAGGGAGAAGAGGCATCAGGATCGAGCTTTAGCGATGTACAAACAGGTAATTTTAATTTGTAATTGGTCACAGGCCTCAGACTCATCAGACATATCAGACTTATCAGAATTTAATGAAAATTTATGAGAATTTTGAATTAGAATTGAAAAAATCGTATTTTCTATCTTTATTAATAATAATTACATTGTTTAAATTTCGCGGGAAAATGCATCGCTTCAAATTGGAAAGGGCGTTAAATTTAAATGATAAAAGAAGTCAAAATAATGGAAAACATATTATTCGCATTAAACAGTGCCTTATTCAGGGTTGCTACTATATACCAATTTCTAAATTCTTCTAGGTATAAAACCAACTATACACCTAGAAGATTAATAATGTTAATGCAAAATAAATTTTGTTTCTAAATATATTTGAAACACATTTTAGCTGTGTTTTCAAGTCAAAAGGTAAATTTTCAACCAAAGAAATGAATTTTTAACTGAAATGATGAATCTTCAACCAAAAATATATTTAACCAAATAGTTACTTGAATTTTTAACTCAAAAGATTAATTTTCTACCAAAAAAGACTCATTTTTAAAAAAGTACATGAATTTCCTTCTAAATATTATTATATTTCATATATTCATATATTTCAACCAAAATTAGAATAGTTAAAATGTCAGAAAAATAAATATTCAACAAAAAAAGAAACGAATTTTCAACAAAATATATTTTTTAACTAAAAATAGAAGAATTACATTTTTAGTTAAGACAATCAATTTTCAACCAAAAAAAATGAATTCTCAATAAAATAATTCAATTTTATACTAAAAAATAGCAATTTACAAAACAAAAATATAATATTTCAATTTGCAGTCAGAAAATTAAATTAAGAAGAAAAAAACGAGTTTTCAGCAAAATTAATTTATTTTCAACTAAAAATATAAATTTTCAAGCGAAAATGGAATAGTTATATCTTCAGCAAAAAGCATTTTCAACTAAAAAGAAACGAATTTTCAACTAAATAAATTAATTTTTAATCACAATGATGTTTTTTCAACCAAAAATATAAAATGTTGACCAATTAGTGGATTTTTCAATCCAAAAGATCAATTTTCTATCCACAAAAAAAATGAATTTTCAACTAAATAGTTGTTTTTTTTTCAATGAGAGAAATGAATTCTTAACAAAAAATAGAATAGTTAAATTGTATACTAAGCAGATAATTTTCTAATGAAAAAGATTACATTTCTATCAAAAAAGGTAAATTTTCCACAAAAAATTTAATTATTTAAAGTGAATTTTCAACTAAAAAAAAGAAATAATTTTTAACCAATTAGATAAATTTTAAACTGAAAAGATCAATTTTCCACAAAAAATAAAGTAGGATAATTTTCAGTTAGTGAAATAAATTTTCAACCAAAAAAATAACGAATTTGCAACAAAATAGTTAAATTTTCAACTAAAGAAATGAATTTTTAACCAAAAAGATAAAATTTCAACTAATGAGAGTACTCTTTTACCAAAAAAATACGAATTTTCAACAAATTGTTAAATTTTTACAGAAAGCAGAAAATTTTCAACTAAAAATAGAATAGTTAAATTTTCAGTAAGAAAATTAATTTTCAATAAAATTAAAGTAAATTCTCAACGAAATAGTATAATTTTCAACCAAGAAGATTAAATTTCTATAAAAAAATGTGAATTTTCGATTTTTCAAGAAAATTGAAAAAGTCATTATGATAATCTTGTAGGGCGTGCAAAAAGAAACACTTTTCTTGTCGTGACTTTTTTTCGTATCGTGCGTTGTTTGGCTGAAAATGTGAATTTTCGTTTTTTCTTTTGGATTTTTAAAATGCTGTAACTCGGAAAATTTTCATTTTATCGAAAAATGTCATAAGAATAAAATATTTGAATTTTCAATTACTATAAGCAGCCGTACATATAATTTCCAAATTTTGAAAAAAAACGGTCCAAAAAATTTTCAAAATGCCCTCACTTTTTGAATTTTCATCCAAAATGGCTGGCTAACGAACTTGACCTTTAGTTTAGGAGACTAAAAGAGTATACCGAAGGCCAGTCAAATCAATCAATTCTTTCGAAAGTTATCGTGTTCACAGACAGACATACAGACAGACAGACAGACAGACAGACACATTCGTAAAAACCTGTTTTTTGGGTTCAGGGGGTCTCAAAACGTGGACATTTGACAAAAACCGGGGGGGTCAAATTTTACACAAATCTAATACCTTCTCTAGATGAGAATGTAAAAAGACAAATTTACGACAATGAATAGAACAGTTACATTTCCAGTTAAAAAAATTAATTCTAAATAAGAAAAAACGCATTTTCAACTGAAAAGATCAATTTTCAACCAATAAGATGCATTTTCTACCAAAATAGATGAATTTTTAAAAAAGTACATGAATTTTCAACCAAATATTTGAATTTTTAAAGAAATTTCGAACCAAAAAGATGAATTAGTCACCAAGAAGATTAAATATTCTCCCACAAAATTCGAATTTTCAATCAAATATAGGAATTTTAAAACAAATATTTGAGTTTTCAACTTAAGAAGATAAATTTTGAACCAAACCTGTACGAGTTAAGTTTTCAGTTAAAAAAATTAATTTTCATCTAGAACAGACTGAAAAAATTGTTTATATTAATGATTATTAATTGTTTAAATAATTTCTCAATATCTTAAGCAAAAAAATATTCTTAAAATTCGTTAATTGTGTCATTAATTGCTGAAAAGAATAAATTTTCACGATTTACAGAGAAAAAATGCTTAAACAAATAAAAATTGTTTAAACAAGTTAAAATTATTTTAAAAATTGCTAAATATCCGGTAGAAAAAAATATTACTCTTAAATTCATTTAATTGTGTCATTAATTTCAGAAAGTAATACTTTTTCACGCTTTACAACGGCAAAAAATTGTTCAAACAAATTAAAATTGTTTAAATAATTACCAAACATCGTTCAAACATATATTGCTTTCAACATTCTTTAATTGTGTCATTATTTCCAGAAAATAATTTTTTACGATTTTAGGGAGAAAAAATTGTTTAAACAAATAAAAATTGTTTAAATAAATACCAAATAAGTTAGAAGAACCACTCTTGACATTCATCAACTTCGTACGATTTATTCCGAAAGATAATAACTTTTCACGATTTACAGGGGGAAAAAAATTGTTGAAACAATTAATAATCGTTTAAACAATTTAAAATTATTTACAATATACTTTAAAACTCGTCACTTATCGATTAAAAATAATTCATGTTGAAATTTTTTTTTAAATACCGTCTTTATCATGAATTTGATAGAAAACTGGTATTTTCCGGACTTTTTCTCAACAGGTACTCAATTCTACTTAATTCGATGGAATTTTTTGATTTTTTGAAAGTCTTTATTTAATTGATCCTCAGGATAAATTGACAAAATGATCAAAGGATTTGAAATATTTTAAAATATTTTTTCAAATTTCTTGGCATTTTCAAGAACTTTAAAAAAATTTCAAAAGATTTTAAATGATTTTAAATATTGTAGGTTATTCAAAAAGATTACAAAGAAATTTTTAATGGATTTCAGTAATTTAATGGGATTTGAAAGGATTTTAAATATTTAATTATATTGTAAAGATTATCCGCCATTTTCAAGAGATTTAAACAATTTAAATCAAATTTTATGTAATTTCACGGTATTTTATAATATTTTAATGGATTTCAAAGAATTTATTCACAAGAAGTGAGGGATATTACGTAGGATTTCAAAGATTTCAAGAGATTTTCAAATATTTTTTGCAATTCGTTTGGAATTAGTCCTGAATTCTTATTAATTTATCCTGAATTCTTCTAAATCTTTTTGAATTCTTCTAAATTCAGTCAATTTTGCTCAATATAGTGGATTTATAAGAAGTTTTTGTTTATTTCAACTTAAAGTCTTTCAAACTCACGTTAAATTCTCAGGCATTTCATCAAATCCTTTTAAATTTTCATTAATTTTTCTAAACTCATTTCAGACTTAATTCAATGAATTTTTTTTAAATTGTTTTGAACTCACTTGATTGTTTCTTTAATTCAGTTCGATTTTTTATGGATTTCATCGAATTCTTTTTGTTTCCCTTAAATTCCTTTAAATAAACTCAAATTTTATCGTAATCAATGGAATTTTTTCGATTAAAATTGTTTTCCAATTCATTTGAATTCTTTTGAATTCAACTTGAATTGTTGTGTTGTCATTAGTCACTTCCTTGGTTAGAAATTAGTAGAGTTTCAAAGATTTGAAGAGATTTGAAATTCACCCTGAATTCTTATTAATTTACCTTGCATTCTTTTAAATTCCTTGGAATTCTCTTAAATTTTTTCAATTCACTTGAATCCTTGTAAATTTAGGCAATTCTACTTAATTCTGAAGCCTTTAACCCTCACTTTGAATTCTTAGGCATTTCATCAAATTCTTTTGAATTCCTTGAATTTTTCTAAGCTTATTTCAAAGTTACTGAATTTAATGAAGATTTTTCATATTTTTACATTGTTTCCAATTCATTTTTTTTTGTAATTCTCCATGAATTTTCATGTATTTCATCGAATTCTTCTCATTTACCTTAAATTCCACTAAATTTATTCAAATTTTACGGAAATCAATAGAATTTTTTGAATTAAAACAATTTTTCAATGACATTTGAATTCTTTTGAATTTAACTTGATTTGTTTTGAAGTGTTATGAATTTATCCTGAATGTGCATGTATTTTGTTGGAAATTTACCAGTTTGTTTACAATATTTTCTCTCTCTTGACAGAAAAATCTTTCATAGTTAAAAATTCAACTCATGTTGAAAAGTCGTCTTTTTTGATCGATTTAAACTGTTTTTGATTAAAAATTAAAGTCTTTTTTAATTGAAATATCAACTACTACATTTTTCGTTCAGAATTCATATTTTTTGGAATGAAAATTTGATTACTGCGTTAAAAGTTAAACTCTTACTGAGAATTTCATTATTACAGTTGAAACTTTAACTATTTTGTTGAAAATTGTTTTTTTTTTTTTTGGTTGAAAATTATTTTTTTTTCAACTGAAAATTTAACTATTCAATCTTCGTTTGAAAAATTATCTGTTTTAGTTGAAAATTTTATTATTTGGTTGAAAATGCAATTATTTTATTGAAAATGCAATTATTTTTGGTTGAAGATTAATCTTTTTTGTTTGATAATTCGACTATTTGGTTGAAAATTCTAGTATTTGGTCAAAAATTTAACTATTTTGTTGAAAGTTTCATCATTTTGTTGAAAAGTCGTATTTTTTGGTCTTTTTTGATAGGTGTTTTGTAAATTCTTTTTTATTGTGATTTAAAAAATTAATAAAAAAGATGAGAGAAAGAAATAAGGGGATTTGGAGGTGTCCTTCTTTTTCCCCTTTTTTTATTTTTATTTTTTTAAATATAAATGGAGGCATTTAAGAGTCTGTTGTCCAAATTTGATCGTTAGATTCTTGTTCCTTTTTCTAATTTTCAGGAAATTCGTAGTTGAAGTTGAAATTTGAAACTGTTTTTTATTTATTTCTTTAATTCTTGAAAATTTCTTTCAGGTGTTGAGAAACGATCCAAAAAATATCTGGGCAGCAAACGGAATTGGTGCAGTTCTCGCTCACAAAGGTTGCGTGAATGAAGCGAGAGATATTTTCGCCCAAGTCAGAGAAGCAACAGCAGATTTTTGCGACGTTTGGCTCAATATCGCCCACATTTACGTCGAGCAAAAACAATTCGTCAGCGCCATTCAGATGGTAATAAAATGGATGACCAATATTAACTATATTATTTTCAAATTTCGTTTTAGGAGATTGGTTCTAATTTTTTTTTCATTTTTAGTACGAAAATTGTTTGAGGAAGTTTTACAAGTACCATCATGTGGAAGTTTTGCAATATCTTGGACGCGCCTATTTTAAGGCAGGGAAACTACAAGAGTCGAAAATGACTCTTTTGAAGGTAAATTATGTTTTCAAGAACACAGAATTCACACTCTTTCCTCAATTCCTCAGTTTTCACCTTTTTTAACAGGGTGTCTACCCTACCTGGAAAACCTGGAATTGTCAGGGAATTTTTTCGAGAGGATGCTTAATTTTTTTTTAATTGCAATATTAAATTGAATAACGATGATTCTTTATTTGTAAAAGTAGCTTTATATTACTGTATCGAACTATTTTATTGAAAAATCGTTTTTTTTGTTTGAAATCAATTTTTTAAATTGAAAATTTAACTATTCTGTTTTTGGTTGAAAATTGGTCGGTTTTAGTTGAAAATTCGTTCTTTACTGGTTGAAATATCAACTACTACACTTTTCGTTCCGAATTCATCTTTTCTGAATGAAGATTTAATTACTTAGTTGAGAGTTACTCTTTTGTTAAAAATTAATTTGTTGTTAAAGATTCATTTTAAATGAAAGTTCATCTCCTTGGTTGAAAAACGAGCTATTTTGTTAAAAATTCGTTTCTATGGCTGAAAATTATTTTTGTTACTGAAAATTTAACTATTCTTGTTGCAACTTTAACTATTTTGTTGAAAATTTGTTTTTTTTTTTTGTTTTTTTTTTTGAAAATTATTTTTTTACTGAAAATGTAACTATTCAATATTTGGTTGGAAAATTCTCTTTTTTAGTTGAAAATGTTGACTTTTCTGGTAGAAATTAATCTTCTGGATTGACAATTAATCTTTTTGTTTGAAATTTAATGATTTTAGTTAAAGACTCATAATTTTAGTTGGAAATTCATGTTTTTAGTTTCAAATTCAACTATTCCAGTTGAAAATTTATCACTTTGTTTGAAAATGTAACATTTTTTTTTAAATTAGTTTTTTTTGTTGTTGCAAATTAGTTTTTTTTTCTTCCGTGAAATGGAACTATTCCAGATGAAAATTACATCCTTTCAGTTGAAAATTCATTTCTTTGGTTAAATGTTAATTTTTAACTGAAAATTTAAATATTCAATTCTTGGTTGAAAATTTATCTTTTTAATTGAACATTCGTCTTCTTTAGTAAAAATTAATCTTCTTGGTTGAAAAATCATCTTTTTGGTCGAAAAATTAACTATTTCAGTTAAAGATTGATCATTTCAGTTGAAAATTCATTTATTTTGTTGAAAAATCGTCTTTGTGGTAGAAAATTCATTTTCTTGGTTGAAAATTCAAGTATTCCAGCTAAATATTCATAATTTTGGTTGAAAATTCAATTTTTTTGCTTGAAAATAAAACTACTTGGTTGAAAGTTAAATTAAATTTGTTTTTAAAATAAATCTGTTTTTTTTTTGTGGAAAATTAATTTGTTTGACTGAAAATTTAACTGTTCCATTTTTGGCTGAAAACTTATCTTTTTTAGTTAAAAATTCAGCTATTTGTTTGAAAATTGATCTTTTTTAGTTGAGAATTCAACTATCTAATTGAGAATTAATGCATTTATTTTTTAAATCGTCTTTTTGGTAGAAAATTAACCTTTTTCGTTGAAAATTCAACTATTTGGTTAGAAAGTCATTTATCTTTTTGAAAATCCAAATTTTTACTTGAAAAGTTATGAATTTTAATCGGTTTAAATTGAAAATTGAATTTCATATAGTGCCCACATTAATTTTACCAAAATATGCACTGAATTCTAAGTATAAGTAGATAAAATAAAAATTTGTTTGAATTATTATTCAAGTTCGTGGACTTTAAGAGACAAATTCAAGAAATGATTAATTATGTTTTTAGTATTATTTAATTAATTTATCGTGCTAAAATATTTAAGAATATCTTGTAATATTAATGGAATTCCTAGAAACTGAAAAAAAACATTATTTATAATAAACTCGCGAAACTGTATACATATTCCGAGTCGATTGTTTTAAAATATGCGAAATATTTAAATGGCTCCATGCTATGAAAAATTATACCTGGAAAAAACTTGAGATACCTGGAAAAAACCTGGAATTGTCAGGGAATTTTTCTCCAGGATTTGAGTAGACACCCTGTTTAAAGAATTCATCTTTTTCCCCCTGTTATCAAGAAACTTCCCCTTTTTCTTTTTTTTTTTTTTTTGCTTAAATGTGAGCTGAATTAATAGAACCCAATAAGAAAATCCAAGTATTTTAAATTGGAACTTAATTATTTTTGATTGAAAAGTCTAGTATTATATTATTGGTTCAGAATTCATCTCTTAAAATTACATGATTTTTCAATCTACAGAGATGAATTTTTAGCCAAATAGTTGAATTTTTAAACTAAAAAGATTAATCTTCAACTCAAAACAGTTGGATTTTCAACAAAATAATAATAATAATAATAATCAACTGAATTCAATGAATTAATAATTATAATAATTCAACCAAAATTTAAAAATTGTATTTATTTTTTTATCGGAAATTCAACTGTTTTGCGGAACATTTGTCTTGTTGGATAAAAAATTCGTCCCTTTATATGAAAAATTTATCTTCTTTGGATAGAAAAGTCATCTTTCTTGGTTGAAAATGAAATTTTTTGTTAAAAATTCAATTTATTGTTACTATTTTATTGAAAATTAAATTATTTTGTTGAAAGTTTAACTATTTTGTTAAAAAGTCATCTTTTTTTATTGAAAATTTATCTTTTTTTTTTAGATAAGTTCGCTTTTTTGATTGAAAGTTCATCTTTCTAGGTTAAAAATTAAGTTTTTTGGTTGAAAATTAAACTTTATTCTAAAAAAATATTTTTTTGGGCTCTAAAATTCCACTATTTGATTGAAAATGCAATTGTTTTGAGTTGATGGTTATTGATATTAGTTTGAAAATTCCAACATTTGGTTCAAAATTAATCTTTTCAGATTGATAAGTCTTGTATTTGGTTAAAAATTGAACTATTTTGTTGAAAATTTATTTATTTGGTGGAAAATTCAACTGTTTTGTTGAACATTTGTCCTTTTTGGATAGAAAATTCGTCCTTTTGGATTGAAAATTCATCTTTAATTTAGAAATTATTGTACTCTTAGTCTTCTTTTTTGGTAGAAAAGTCAAGTATTATATTTTTGGTTCCGAATTCATCTCTTTTGGTTGAAAATTCTACTATTTTTGTGAAAATTCAATTATTTTGTTGAAAATTGAAACCATTTTGTTAAAAAGTCGTCATTTTTAATTCGTCCTTTTGGATTG
>CAKNYM010051704.1:151583-176554 GCA_932195095.1 Andricus curvator
TGAGGATTCAGCTGTTTTGTTGAAGATTCATTCTTTGGTTGAAAATTCCTATTTTGGGGTTGAAAATTCAACTGTTTTGTAAAAAAAATTTTCTTTTGGCTTGAAAATGCAATAATTTGATTGATTTTTTTTCTTTGACTGAAAAAACTGTCTTGCTTGAAAATTGAACTCTTTTGTTGAAAATTAATATTTTGGTTGAAAATTTAACTGTTGTGATGAAAATTAACTTTTTTTGAAAATTCCTATTTTGGGGTTTAAAATTCAACTCTTTTGTTGAAAATTAATATTTTGGTTGAGGATTCAGCTGTTTTGTTGAAAATTAACTTTTTTTTTTAAATTCCTATTTTGGGGTTTAAAATTCAACTCTTTTGTTGAAAATTAATATTTTGGTTGAGGATTCAGCTGTTTTGTTGAAGATTCATTCTTTGGTTGAAAATTGAACTCTTGTGATGAAAATGAACTTTTTTTCGAAAATTCCTATTTTTGGGTTGAAAATTCAACCGGTTTGTAAAAAAATTGTCTTTTGGCTTGAAAATCCAATAATTTGATTGCATTTTTTTCTTTGAATGAAAAATCTTTCTTGCTTGAAAATTCAACTCTTTTGTTGAAAATTAATATTTTGGTTGATGATTCAGCTGTTTTGTTGAAGATTCATTGTTTGGTTGAAAATTCCTATTTTGGGGTTGAAAATTCAACTGTTTTGTAAAAAAAATTTTCTTTTGGCTTGAAAATGCAATAATTTGATTGATTTTTTTTCTTTGACTGAAAAAACTGTCTTGCTTGAAAATTCAACTCTTTTGTTGAAAATTTGTCCTTTTGGCTTGAAAATTTAAAAATTTTGTTGAATTCTTTTTCTTTTTTTCATCTTTGTTTGTTGAAAATTCAACTGTTTTGGTTGAAATAAATTAATTTTTATTTTTAAAGGTTATCTGAAATTGTTTTATTTCGTTTATAAAAGATATGAAAAATAAAATAAATAAATATATAAAATCAGGGTGGCGACTTGACTGGGAAACCGGGAAAGACCGGGAAATGACCTGGCATTTTATTGACCGGGAAAAAACCGGGAAATGACCGGGAATTTAATTTAAAAACCGGGAATTTACTTCTGATCATAGCAAAATTCAAGAAATATAATTTCACTTGGAACAGGGAATGCTTTACATGGAATGGGAATTTTTTAAAGGAATTATAATTCGGATTGAGAAAAAAGGAATTTTTAAAAATCCCTCTTTCAAGTCAGAATTTGTCACAATTTGAAAGTTCCCTCTTCTAAATTTTAGGTAATAAAAGTACTTGAAACAGTTTTCAGAGTAGAAGTAGAATTTCAAAGAAGAAATATTTCTGAATTATAATAGAAATTTTTTGTTACATTGTTCGTTGCGAATTCATCGTTTTTTAGTTAGAAATTCAACTACAGGGTTAAAAGTTAAACTTTTGTTAAAAATTAATTTATCTTTTGTTGATGAAAATTCAACTATTTGGTTGAAAATTGATATTTTTCATTTAATAATTAAACTATTTGTTTGAAAATGTATGTACTTTGTGGAAAATTCATCTATTTTTGTAGACAATCAAACTTTATGGTTGACAATTCATCTTTTTGGCATAAAATTAAACTATTCCAGTTAAACATTCATCATTTCAGTTGAAGATTCATCATTTTATTTGAAAATTCACCAGTTTGGTTGAAAATTAATTTCTTTAAACGAAAATTTAACTGTTCCATTCTGAGTTGAAAATTAAAATTTTCAAGTTCGGAATTCCACAATTTGGATAAAAATTTGTCTTTTTAATTGAAAATTTAACTATTCCGATAAAAATTCATGTATTTTGTTAAATAATCGATTTTTTTGTTGGTAAAAATTTATCTTATTTTTCTTTGAAAGTTAATCTTCTTGTTTAAAAATTCTTCTTTTCGGTTAAAAATTCAAGTATTCCAGTCAAATATTTATTATTTCAGTTGAAAATTCATCTTTTAGGTTTGAAATAAAATTATTTGGTTGAAAGTTAAGCTCTTTTGTTCAAAATTAATTTTTTTTTTTAGTTGAAAATCCATCGTTTTAATTAAAAATTCATTTCTTTGGTTGAAAAATGAGCTGTTTGATTGAAAATTGGTTTTTTCTTTGGATGTTTTTTGGTTGAAAATGATTTTTTTTTCAACTGAAAATGTAACTATTAATCCAGTTGAATATTTCATAATTTTAGTTCAAAATTCATGTCTTTGGTTGAACATTCATTTTTGACTAAAAATTTGATTATTCAATTTTTGGTTGAAAAATTATCTTTGTTAGTTGAAAATTCGTCTTTTTTGGTAGAAATTAATCTTCTTGGTTGAAAATTAATCTTTTTGGTCAAAAATTCAATTATTCTAGTTAATGATTCATCATTTCAGTTAAAAATTCATCTTTCTGGTTTGAAATTCAACTATTGCAGTTAAATATTTACAATTTTATTCGAAAATTCATCACTTTGTTTGAAAATGTAACTTATATTTTGAAAGTTAGTTTTTGTTGTTGTTAAAAGTTAGTTTTTTTTGTTGAAACTAATTTTGTTAACTGAAAATTTAACTTATTCCAATTGAAAATTCCATAGCTGTTGTTGAAAATTCATCTGTTTGGTTAAACATTAATTTTTTTAACTTGAAATTTAATTATTAAAGTTTTGGTTGACAATTTATCTTTTTTTAGTAAAAATTAATTTTTTGGTTTGAAAATTGAACTATTTCAGTTAAAGATTCATTGTTTTAGTTGAAAACTCTTATGTTTGGTTTACAAATAATTTTTTAAACTAAAAATGTTACTATTCCATTTTCGATTGAAAATTATTATTTTTTCAGTTCAAAATTTAACTATTTGGTTGAAAATTTGTCTTCTTTTATTAAAACTTCAAACCTTTCTTTAAAAGTTAATGTATTTGGTTGAAAAATTGTATTTTTGGGTAGAAAATTAATCTTTTTATTTAAAATGTAATCTTCTTTAAAAATTCGTCTTTTTGGTTGAAAATTTATCTTTTTGGTTTAAAATTTAACTATTCCAGATAAAGATTCATAATTTGATTTGAAAATTCATCACTTTGGTTGAAAATTGAACTATTTTATTGAAAATCCGTTTTTTTTTGTTGAAAATTAATTTTTTCACCTGAAAGTTTAACTATTCCATTTTTTTGTAAAAAAATTGATTTTTTTAGTGGAAAATTTAAGTATTTTTTTCAAAATTCATTTATTTTGCAACGTTTTGTTCTTTTGTGTTAAAAGATGTTTAGAACGAACGTCATGAATGAAAATAAATGTTCGCGTTTTGCGGCAAATATAAATATGTTACTTTGAGTTGACCGGGAAAATTGAAAAACTTGACCGGGAATATGAAATCGTCCGCCGAATCGCCACCCTGAGTTTTTACACTCTTTCACGTATTCCCCTTTTTCCCCTTTTTAAAATAATTGCTCTTTTTCCCCCGTTTTCAAGAAACTTCCCTTTTTTTCGATTTTTCGTTTAAATACGAACTGAATTACTAATAATTATATATAAAGTAATTATTAATAAATTTGGATTGAAAGTCCATCTATTTAGTTGTAGATGCAACTGTTTGTTTAAAAATTAACTTTTTTTAAAATTTAACTACTTGGTTAAAAATGCATCTTTCTTGGTTGAAAACGATCTATTTGTTGAAATTTCAATTTTTCAGGCCGATAATTTAACTGTTTTCTAAAAAAAATTCATCTTTTTTGGCTTGAAAATTGAATTATTTGGTTTAAAATGCAACTGTTTTTGGTGGAGGTTTAATCTCGTTTAGTTGAAAGTTCAACTATTTGTTTGAAAAGTTAACTATTTGTTTCAAAATTCATGTATTTTATTGAAAATATGTAAACATTCATCTGTTTTGGTAAAAATTTCATATTTTTTGGTTGAAATATTAACTATTACATTTTTTGTTGAAAATTCATGTTTGTAGGTTGAGGTTTAATCTCGTTTAGTTGAAAATTCAACTATTGGTTTGAAAAATCATATTCTTTGTAGAAAATTCTTATTTTTTGGTGGAAAATTAATCTTCTTGGTTGAAAATTCGTCCTTTTTAATTTAAAATTCAACTATTACATTTTTTGTTAAGAATTCATGTTTTTAGGTAGAAAATTCAACTATTTGGTTAAAGATTCAATTATTTGGTTAAAAATTCAACTAGTTCATTGAAAATTGAATTATTTTGTTTAAAAGTCATCTTTTTTGGTGAATAATTCAGCTTCCTTGGTTGAAGGTTTACTTCTTTTGTGGAAATTTATAAAGTTATTAACTAAAATTCTTATTATTATGCAAATCATAAATGTAGTTATCAAATTTATTATTAAAGTATAATCATAAAATTTAATTAATCAGCGTTTTATATTCCTAACGTTTCAATTGGAAATGTGTAATTTTTAACAAAATATTTCTAAACAAATTAGTTTTATTGCTTGAAAATTATTATTTTTTTTAAATTTAACTATTTGGTCGATAATTCATCCTTTGTTGAAAATGATCTTTTTGTGTTGAAAATTCAATTTTTCAGGTTCATAATTCAACTGTCTTTTAACAAATCCGTCTTTTTTGCTTGAAAATTTAACTATTTGGTTGACGTTTAAATCTTTTTTGTTTGAAAATTAATTTTTTTAACTGAAAATTTAAAATTTAACTATTCCATTTTCGATTGAAAATTGATGATTTTTAGTTAAAAATTCAACTATTTGAAAATTTGTCTTTTTTAGTGGAAAATTCAACTATTTTCTTAAAAATTCATGTATTTTATGGAAATTTTGTCTTTTTTAGTTGAAAATTCAACTATTTCCTTAAAAATTCATGTATTCTGTTGAAAAATCGTCTTTTTTAGTAGATCGTATTTATTATTATCTTACTTATTCAAATCTTCTTGTTTCAAAATGCATTTTTTTTTTTTAAATAAAAGTTGAAAATTCATTCATCACTTTGGTTGAATTTTTTTTCATGGAAAAATAATTTTTTTAACTGAAAATTGAACTGTTTCATTTTTGGTTGAAAACTGATCTTTTTTAGTTGAAAATTCAACTATTTGGTTTGAAATTGATCTTTTTTAGTTGAAAATTCAACTATTTGTTTGAGAATTTATATATTTTGTTGAAAAATCGTCTTCTTTGGTAGAAAATTTATTTTTTGTTTCAAAATTGAACTATTTTGTTAGCAATTCATCTGTTTTGTTGAAAATATATTATTTTTATTTGAAAAGTTAGGAATTTAAAGGGGTTTATAAATGGATATTATCAGGGTGGCCGGGAAACCGGGAATTTCATGAAACCGGGAAATGAATTTATTTTTTGACCAGGAAATTTTACAAATTTTTAGAAAAAAATATCGGTCCAACTTTGATGTCAACCGTTTTCTAAATAATTAGTTAAATTGTTATCTTTTTCAATTATGATAACATTCAGTTTATAATGCGTAATTCGAAAATCTTTCACTATAAAAATGTTCCATTTTAGATTTTAATTTTTAAGCGTACATTTTAATTAAATGAATTTTAACATTCAGTTTTAAAGACTTAAACAACTAAAAATTAGAAGCGTTTGAAATCGAAGATTTTGGATAAAAAATATTTTTAGTTGATCAACTGTGAATATAAATTAATTAATGATTTTTAAAATTGAACTGTACTTTCAGGATCAAAAAGTGAATAATCATTGATTTTGCAAAACGATTCGGTTTTTCGGAATCAGTTCACAATTTTAGAATTTCCAGATTTCAACGTTAAAAATTAAACTGTTTCAACTGTAAAGTCTTATTATTTAAAGAAATGTAAACGCCTGATTGAAACTTTGTCACTTCAAAATAATCTATTCATAATTAAATGATTTTATTGAATTTCAAATATTGTTTCAGTCTAAAATGTGCCATTTTTAAACTATTCAATTTGAAAGTTTTTAATTAAGAAAAAGAACAATTACTTAATATTTAGAAATATCTGACTGTTCATTTAAAATCAGTAATTATAAATCAAATATTCAAAACAAAAAAAACTAAACTGTACATTTTTAATTGTTCTATTTAAAAAAAACTTAATTTGTAAGTAAAATTGTTGAATTTTGATGCATAAATAACAATGAAACACCCATTATTCTTAGAAAAAATTCGAGTAAGTCGAAGAGATTTTTAGAAGTTTAAAAAAAATTCAAAATGATTTAGAAAATGAAATCATTTCAAATAATTTAAACGAAGTGTGCACATGTACCAAAAAATCGGGCTATTCGTACCGAAATTTCGGTGCAAATAAAAAACGTTTCCTTATGATTCCTAGGAAAATTGAAAATGACTTTTTATTTTGAAAAATTAATGTCAAGAGAATGTTTAAAAACATTTAGAAAGATTTACAAAATTGTCAAAAATGAATGTGGAAGATTTTAAGGATTTTTGTTTATTTGGCAGGATTTTTAAAAAAATTGTATGAAAAATTTTAGGAAAAATTCGAATAATTTTAATAAAAGATCAAGGTGCACAATAATAAAGAAATTACGAAATTTAAAAATAAATTGTTTGCTCAATAACAATTTTTTTGAAAATGTGCAAAAATATGTTGTTTTTTTTCTTGAGTCACATGCACACATTTTAAAATAAGTTGAATATGTTGAACCTGAAATTTATACAGCTTGAACCAAAGAAACATTTTGTCATTTTTCTTTTTCGAAAAAAAAACTTGTGATTTAGGATTTTTGGGATTTCATTTTTTGGCGATTTTGGAACGTTATAAACACCACGAAAAAAAATGTTTCCCATGAATAAAAAGTAATAACAGGTTTCTCTGGTTCAAGCTAAAGAAATTTCATGTTCGAAATAATGAAAAAAAAAACATGTTTTTGTACATTTTCAAAAAATTCTAATTAAGGCAAAATTTTGGTTTGAATTTAAAAAAGAAAACAGATGATATTAAACGATTTCCAAATTTTTTCTTTCATTCAAATAATTGAAAATTATTTAAAAATATAACATTTCTTACAAAAAGATTGTTTGTTGTTTTCGACATGTAAAAATAAATGTTTAATCTTTCCCCTATTTTTCCTCTTTTTCGTGAGAAAATTACCCTATTTCCCCTTTTTTGAGCTCCTTTTGCGCTGTGATTCCTGAAAGATGTTTAGAAGTTCTGAAAAAATTTCAAAAATAATTTAAAATGTGAAAAAATGTAAAAAATGTAGATTTTTCAAGATATTGAAATAAAATTTTGAAATATTTTAAAGATTTTAAAACTATTCAAAATAAAAAAAAATTTAACTTTCAATTTAAGAAGTGTTCGGCTTAATAAAAATTTAACTGTTCAATTTTTAATATTTCTAGCTTAAAATGATATAATTTAAATATTTTTAATTCAATGATTGATTCTTTAATACGAATTAATACGGCCATCCTGATTATGTTAAAATTCCTATTTCTATATATACCTTCACTTTAAAAATCACAAAAACACCTGGAAAACCTTGGAATTGTCAGGAATTTTTTCCAGGATTTGAGTAGACACCCTGTAGAATTTAACAAAAAAATCGAAAATCGTATAATAATCAGGGTGGCGACTTGACCGGGAAACCGGGAAATGACCGGGAATTTTATTGACCGGGAAAAAACCGGAAAATGACCGGGAATTTAATTGAAAAACCGGCAATTTACTTCTGATCGTATAAAAATTTGAAAGTTCCCTTTTCTAAATTTTAGATAAAGAAAGTGCTTCAAGCAGTTTTTATCGTAGAAGTAGTATTTCAAAGAAGAAATATGTCTGAATTACAATCGAAATTTTTTTTACATTGTTCGCTGCGAATGCATCGTTTTTTAGTTAAAAATTCAACTACTTGGATAAAAGTTAAACTCTTTTGTCAGAAATTAATTTTTTTGGTTGAAGATTCATCATTTTAATTTAAAATTCATCTCTGGTTGAAAATGTATTTTGCATTTAAAAATTAAACTATTTGTTTGAAAATTTATGTAATTTGTGGAAAATTCGTCTTTTTTGTAGAAAATTAATCTTTATGGCTGACAATTTATCTTTTTGGCATAAAATTTAACTATTCCAGTTGAAGATTCATCATTTTAGTTGAAAATTAATCAGTTTCGTTTAAAATTAATTTCTTTAACTGAAAATTAAACTGTTCCATTTGTAGTTGAAAATTGATCTTTTCTGGTTCAAAATTCAACAATTTGGATAACAATTTGTCTTTTTTAATTCAAAATTAAACTATTTAATTGAAAATTTATCTCTTTTGTTGAAAAAATCGGTTTTTTGTAAAAAATTATCTTTTTCTTCGAAAGTTAATCTTCTTGTTTAAAAATTCTTCTTTTCGGGTAAAAATTAAAGTATTCCAGTTAAATATTTATCATTTTAGTTGGAAATTCATTTTTTAGATTGGAAATGATATTATTTGATTGAAAGTTAATCTCTTTTGTTGAAAATGAAGTTTTTTTGGTTGAAGATTCATCGTTTTAATTAAAAATTCATTTCTTCAGTGGAAAAATGAGCTGTCCATTTGAAAACTTTTATTTTTTTATTTTTTTGGTTGAAATTTTTTTTTTTGTTAAACTGAAGATGTAACTATCATTCCATTTGAATTTTTCATAATTTTAGTTCAAAATGCATGCCTTTGGTTGAACATTCATTTTGTGACTAAAAATTTAATTATTCCATTTTTGGTTGGAAAATTATCATTTTTAGTTGAAAATTCGTATTTTTTTAGTAGAAATCAATCTTCTTGGTTGAAAATTAATCTTTTTGGTCAAAAGTTCAATTATTCTACTTAAAAATTCATTATTTTAGTTAAAAATTCATCTTTCTGGTTCAAAATGCAACAATTTTATTTGAAAATTCATCACTTTGTTTCAAAATGTAACTATTTTTTTGAAAGTTATTTCAATTGAAAATTCCATAGTTGTAGTTGAAAATTCATCCGCTTGGTTAAAGATTAATTTTTTTAACTTGAAATTTAGTTATTAAAGTTTTGGTTGACAATTTATCTTTTCTAGTAAAAATTAATTTTTCTGTTTAAAAATTAAACTATATCAGTCAAAGATTCATTGTTTTATTTGAAAACTCTTATGTTTGGTTTAGAATTAATTTTTTAAACTAAAAATGTTACTATACCATTTTGTGTTCAAAATTAATGTTTTTGGTCGAAAAATTGTATTTTTGGGTATCAATCTTTTTATTTGAAAATTAATCTTCTTGTTTAAAAATTCATCGTTTTGGTTGAAAATTCAAGTGTTCCAGTTAAATATTCATCATTTTAGTTGAAAATTTATCTTTTTGGTTTAAAATTTAACTATTCCAGTAAAGATTCATAATTTCATTTGAAAATTCATCACTTTGGTTGAAAATTGAAGAAGAATTGAAGAAAAGTTAGTTGACCGGGAAACTGTAAAAACTTGACCGGGAAAAACCGGGAAATGACCGGGAATTTGAAATCGTCCGGCAAATCGCCACCTTGATAATTTTTCAAACAAAAAAGAATTAATTTACTAAAAACGTTCATTTTCACATCGCACCTCCTTCTACTCTTTATTTCCATTAATATATAAGTTTAATACTTGAAAAATGTTATTACACTATTTCGACATAACTTTTTAATTTTTTTTATTTAATTTTGACAGACAAGCTTTCAAGCTTCGCCAGACGGAAGAGCAGCGGAAACAGGAAGAAATGCGTCGACAGAAAGAGGAAGCGATGCTCCAGAAGCGTCAAGAGTTTGTCGAAAAGACGAAAAATGCTATGTTCTTTAATGATATGCCCCAAGAAAAGAAAGGGAAAGGAAAGAAAGGCAGAAGCGAACAGTATGTCAGCGATAGTGGCGGTTCCGGGGGCGATGAAAGACGGGAAGAGGCTCCTCGGGAGAAGAAACGAAAAAGGAAGTCGAGTGCTGAAAGAAAACCGAGAGGGAAAGGAAAGAGGAGAAGAGCTGGGGGAAGTGGAGACAGTGCTGCAGGTAATTTTATTTGTAAATTTATTTACCATTTTGTATAAGGGATCGTCCATAAACTGCGTTAGCAATTTGAATTTTGCGAAAGATGTCCGGGCAACTTTACAGTTCGATAATAACTTAGAAATCTGAAAATTACTTTCGTATTTCAGACTTCACACTCTTTCCCATATTCCCTTCTTTTTACTTTTTTGAAGAATATCTCTTTTTTCTTATGTTTTGAAGAGATTTCGTCTTTTTCTTTTTTCATTTAAATTTTTGTGTTGATTAAAGATTTTACTATTTGATTGAAAATTTAATTATTTTGTTGAAAATGCAAGTACTTCGTTGAAAATTCTTTTTTTGGTCAAAAATTAAACAACTTGGTTGAAAGTTGTACTACTTTGTTAAAAATTCATCTTCTTGGAAGAAAATTGAACTAATTCGTTGAAAATTCATTTCATTTTTGGTTGAAAATTAACTTTTTTCAACTGAAAATTCAACTATAACGTTTGTAGTTGAAAACTTATCTTTTTTAGTTAAAAATTCAAATATTTGGTTAAAAATGTATATTGTAGAAAATTAATCTTCTCAGCTAAAAATTTATCTTTTTCGTTGAAAAGTCATCTCTTTGGTTGAAAATTTAACTATTTTATTGAAAATTCGTTTAGATTTCGTTGAAAATTAATTTTTTATCCGAAAATTCAACATTTGTTTGAAACTCCATGTATTTTGTTGAAAATTCGTCTTTTTTGGTTGGATTCGACGATTTAATTTTAAATTAAAGTCCTTTTGCTTGAAATATCAACTATTATATTTTTCCTAGAGAATTTCGTCTTTTTTTGTCAAAATTTCAACAATTTGATTGAAAGTTCTATTACTTTGTTAAAACTTTATCTGTTTAATTGAAGATTTATCTCTTTGGTGGAAAATTGAACTGATTCGTTGAAAATTCGTTTCATTTTTGGTTGAAAATTAACTTTTTTCAACTGAAAATTCAACTATAACTTTTGTAGTTGATAATTTATCTTTTTTAGTTAAGAATTGAAATATTTGGTTAAAAATTTATACTTTTTACTTGAAAATTCATGTGTCGCTTTGAAAATTCGTGTTTTTAGTAGCAAATTAATCTTCTCAGCTAAAAATTTATCTTTTTCGTTGAAAAGTCATCTCTTTGGTTGAAAATTTAACTATTTTATTGAAAATTCGTTTAGATTTCGTTGAAAATTAATTTTTTATCCGAAAATTCAACATTTGTTTGAAACTCCATGTATTTTGTTGAAAATTCGTCTTTTTTGGTTGGATTCGTCTGTTTGATTTTAAATTAAAATCCTTTTGCTTAAAATATCAACTATTATATTTTTCCTTGAGAATTTTGTCAAAATTTTAACAATTTGATTGAAAGTTCTACTACTTTGTTAAAACTTTATCTTTTCAATTGAAGATTTATCTCTTTGGTGGAAAAGTTAAATAATTCGTTTAAAATCCGTTTCATTTTTGGTTGAAAATTAACTTTTTTCAACTTAAAATTCAACTATAACGTTTGTAGTTGATAATTGATCTTTTTTAGTTAAGAATTGAAATATTTGGTTACAAATTTATACTTTTTACTTGAAAATTCATTTGTCCCTTTGAAAATTCGTGTTTTTAGTAACTAAAGCTAAAAATTTATCTTTTTCGTTGAAAATTCATCTCTTGTTCAAAATTGAACTATTTTATTGAAAATTAGTTTTGATTTCGTCGAAAAATAATTTTTCATCCGAAAATTCAACTATTTGCTTGAAAATCTATGTATTTTGTTGAAAATTCGTCTTTCTTGGTTGGATTTTAAATTAAAATCCTTTTTCTTGAAATATTAAATATTATATTTTTCGTTGAGAATTTTGTCTTTTTTTGTCAAAAATTCAACAGCTTGATTGAAAGTTGTACTACTTTGTTAAAAATTTATGTTTTTGGTTGGAGATTTATATTTTTGGTGAAAAGTTTAACTAATTCGTTGAAAATTCGTTTAATTTTTGGTTGAATATTAATTTTTGTTCAACTGAAAATTCAACTATTACATTTGTAGTTGAAAATTGATCTTTTTTAGTTAAAAATTCGAATATTTGGTTAAAAATTTATATTTTTTACTTGAAAATTCATGTGTCCCGTTGAAAATTCGTGTTTTTACTAGAAAATTAATCTTTTCAGCTTTAACTATTTTGTTGGATATTTTTATTTTTTTATTGCATTCAACTGTTTTGGATTTAAATTTAAATCTTTTTTGGTTAAAATATCATCAATTACACTTTTTGTTGGGAATTAATTATTTTAGTTGAAAATTCATATTTAGAGTGGAAAATTTAACCAGTTTTTTTAAAACTGAAAATATATCTATTCCATTATTAGTTAAAAATTTATATTTCTAATTGAAAATTGATCTTTTCTATTTGAAAATTCAACTATTTAGTTGAAATTTCATGTATTTTGTTGAGGATTCAACTCTTTTGTTGAAAATTCGTCTTCTTTGGTTGAATTGAAATGCTTTTTATTTCAAATTAAAATATTTTTTCGTTGAAATATTAAGTATTACAAGTTTTGTTGAGAATTCATATTTTCAGTTTGAAAATTGAACTGGTTTATAGAAAATTCTACTATGTATTTAAAAATTAAACTATTTATTCGAAAAATTAACTATTCGGTAGAAAATGAACTTTTTTATTAAAAATTCATAACGTCGATTTAAAAATTCAACAGTTTTGTGGAAAATTCACTTCTTTTGTTGAAAATTCGTCTTTTTGGGTACAAAATAAATCTTTTTTGAAAATTCATCTTTTTGACTATGCATTCAACTATTTTATTAAGAACTTGTGTTTTAGGTTCAATTTAACTGGAAGAAAATTGATTTTTTTGTTAAAAATTAATTTTTTAAATTGAAAATGTAACTATTTCATTTTTGGTTGAAAACTTATCTTTTTTAGTTGAAAATTGATCTTTTTAGTTGAAAATTCTACTATTTTGTTCAAAATTAAACTATTCATTAAAAAAATTAACTGCTTGGTGTAAAATAAACTTTTTTTTTTGAAATCCATAGTTTTTGGTGGAAAATTTAACTTTTTTTTTTATGTTAAAAAGCAAATTCGGTTTTTTCGTTGTTGAAAATTAATTTTTTAAACTGAAAATGTAACTATTCCATTTTTGGTTGAAATTTGTTTTTGAAAATTCAACTGTTTGGTTGAAAATTCAACTATTTTGGTAGAAAATTCAACTATTTGCTGTTGGGTTGAAAATGCAACTGTTTTGTAGAAAATTCGTGTTTTTTGTTGAATTTTTTTGTTAGAAAATTAATTTTCTTTTTTTTTAATTCATCTTATTAGCTTTGGATTCAACTCTTTTTTTCATGATCTAACTTTTTTATTTAATTAAACTGGTAGAAAATTCGCTTTTTTGTTTCAAATGTAACAATTCCACTTTTGTTTTAATTTTTTTTTTAATTCAACTACTTGGTTGAAAATTCACTTTTTGTTGAAAATTCGACTTTTTGAGCAGAAAATTAATCTTATTTTTTTTAGATCATTTTGGTTGAGGATTCAACTTTTTTTTTTAATTTGTGTTTTTTGGTTGAATTCAACTAGTTGAAAATTAATTTTTTTTTGTTGAAAATTAATTTTTTTACGGGGGGTGGTGTAAAATATCCAAAAAATGAAAACGTAGTTTATGGATGACACGCCTAGAGCCAATAATTTTATTTTGTGTTTTATTGATATCATTTTTCTTCTTCTTTTAACGTTTGAAATTTTTTTCAGGTTCCGAAAGCGATAGACCGAGGGCCAAGAAAGGAAGGAAGGCTGGCAGCTCTAAAAAATCTAAGAAGGTCATTGTGGAAACTCCGAAGAAAGGAAGAATTATATCCAAAGAGACAATTTCTACGAGCGAATCAGAAAGCGACACTGAGCGGCGTAAAATCTCTGGAGGGTGAGTAACTTCAGACATTTTTTTAGGATTTTTCTCTCGATTATACTAATATGCAATCTAAAAGTGGTTTCATATATTTTATTATCCTAATTCTGAGTTTGAACAGGGAATTTGTGAAAAAATCGTAGTTATCACTTGGAATAGGCAATTTTCAAAAATGATTACAATTCAGGTAGGGGATTTCAGTCAAGAATTATAATTTTGAGTTTGGGAAAGGGAATTTTAGTAAGGAGATATAATTTTGAATTTGACAGGGTATTTCCGTGAAGAATTGTAACTTGTACTTTGGGACTAGGACTTATAGTAAAGAATTATAATTTTGAGTTTGGAAGAGGGAATTTCAGCAAAGGAATTAATTTTGACAATGGGGACAGAAAATTTCAAAAAGAATTCCAATTTTGACTTCGGACAGGCAATTTCCGCAAAGAATTAAAAATTTTTTCTTTGTGACAGGGACTTTCCTAAAAGAATTATAATTTTCAGATATGACTGGGAATTTCCGTCAAGAATTATATTTTTTTAGATTCCCTTTAGAACGGCAAATTTCGTTAAGAATTATAATGTTTACTTTAGGACAGGGAGTTTCCGTAACGAATTATAATTTCACTTGTAACAAGCAATTTTTTAAATAGAACGGGAATTTTTGAAAATAATGTTAATTCTGATTTAGAAGAAGGGAATTTAAAAGATTTGTTGTTCCAAGTCAGAATTCGTTACAATTTGAAACTTCCTCTTTCCAAATTTTGGAAAAAGAGAGTTACTATATTTCTGAATTTAAATATAAAATGTTGTAAATAAATATAATTTTAACTTGGAAAAGGGTATTTTGGAAATGAATTTAATTGTGACTTTGCATAGAGAATTTTCGAAAGGAATTATAATTCTGTGTTAGGACAGGGCATAAATAAATTGAATATAAAAAAATTGCCGTAAAAAATTTACTGTAATTTTGACTTTGGAAATGGGAATTTCGTAAAGAATTATAATTTTGTGTTGGAACAGGAAATTTCGGAAAATAATTTCAATTCTGATTTGTAAAAAGGGAATTTAGAAAAAAAAAATCCCTGTTCCAAGTCAGAATGCTTCAGAAATTGAAAGTTCGTTGTTCCAAATCAGAATTTTTTTAATTCCTTTTTTTGGCAAATACAGATTTTCCAGAATTTGAAAATTTTCACTTTCAAACCAGGAATTTCGGTAAAGAATTATAGTTTCGATTTTAAGACAGGGAATTTTCTTAAAAAATTATTATTTGACTTGGAACAGAGAATTTTTAACGTTGAACGGGAAATTTAGAAAATATTTTTAATTCTCATTCAGAAGAAGGGAATTTTTTAAAAATCCCTGTTCCAAGTCAGAATTCGTCAGAATTTGAAAGCTCGTTCCAAATCAGAATTTTTTAAATTTCTTTTTTTGGCAAATACAGATTTTTCAGAATTTGAAAATTTTCACTTTCAAACCAGGAATTTCGGTAAAGAATTATAATTTCGATTTTAAGGCAGGGAATTTTCTTAAACAATTATTATTTGACTTGAAACAGAGAATTTTTAACGTTGAACGGGAACTTTAGAAAATATTTTTAATTCTCATTCAGAAGGGAATTTTCTAAAAACCCTGTTCAAATTCAAAATTATAACTCTTTTACAAAATTCTCTGTTCTAAATCAGAATTGTAATTCTTTTGACCAAAAATGATCTGATGTTCCAACTCAGAATTATAATTCTTTTCCAAAATTCCCTGTTCTAAATCAGAAATCTTTCGGGTCCCTAGTTCTGCGAAAATAAAAAAATTTAATATATGAAAAATAGCTTTTTTATACAAATTATTAATAAAAGTTTATAATTATTTCGTAAAATAGAATCAAAGTATCAGTTATTCAGTTTGAAAAGAAAAAATTTAATATTTCAATTGCGGTCAGTTTTTCTTGCACAGTTCCGAATTTCACAAGCATAACATTATTGTTTACTGAAAGAACGTTTCATAGTACATGTTTTCAAAAGTTTTCTATTTTTATAGCGAAAACTAAAAACAGCCATGTTTGAAAATTGAAAAACTGATATTTTTTCTTTGAAATATTACATGATTTGTTGCAAATTCGTCCTTTTTGGTTGAATTCAACGGCTTTTAATTAAAAATATTTTTTGATTGAAATATCAACTATTTCATTTTACGTTGTTTGTTGAAAATTCATCTCTTCGGTTTAAAATAAACTATTTGGATGAAAATCAGTTTTTTTCGTTAACAATTGATTAACTGAAAATTTAACTTGTCCGTTCTTTGTTAAGAATTCGCCTTAGTTCAAAAATGAACGATTTGGATGAAAATTCATGTATTTTTATTGAAAATTCGTCTCTTTTGGTTGAAAATTAATATTTTTGTTGAAAATTAATAATTTTGTTGAAAAATCATTTCTAGGTTGAAATTTTATCTAATCTTTTTAAAATTCGTTTTTCTTTTCTTGAAAATTGATCTTTTTAGTTGAAAATTCATTTCGTTGGTTAAAAATTTAACTACTTCGTTAACAATATTTTTTTTTGGTTAAAAATTAATTTTTTAGTTGAAAACTCGACTTTTTGGTAGAAAATTAATCTTTTTTGGTTGAAAATTTATTATTTTTGGTTGAAAATTTAAGTATTTTGTTCAAACCTCCATTTTTTAGGTTCAAAATTGTTTTTTTAACTGAAAATTGAACTATTTCATTTTTGGTTACAAATTTTTTTTAGTTTCAAATTCATTTCTTTCGATGAAAATTCAATTGTTGTATTGAAAATTTTTTGTTTTTTTTTTCTTGAAAATTAATGTTTGAACTTTAAAATGGAGTATTTCATTTAAGATTGGTATTTTTTGTTTAAATTCAACTGTCTTTTTATGTAATATTAAAATCGTTTTTGGTTGCAGTATCAACTATTCAATTTTTCGTTGAAAATTCATATTTTTTGGTTCAAAGTTATACTATTTTGTTAAAAAGTAAGATTTTTGGTTGAAGATTCATTACTTTAGTTAAAAATTCATCTCTAGGGCTGAAAATTCAACTATTCTATTGAAAAATTATCTTCTTTTTCGGTTGAAAAGTAATTTTTTTATCTGAAAATTTCACTATTTCATTTTTGGTTGAAAATTAATTTTATTAGTTGAAAATTTTACAATTTTTTTGATAATTCGTTTCCTTTTAGTAGAAAATTTACCTTTTTTATTTAGAACTTGAAATATTTAGTTGGAAATTTATGTCTTTTGTTGAAAATTTGACTTTCTAGTAGAAACTTAATTTTCTTGTTTGAAAACTCATCATTTTTGTTGAAAATTGAACTATTTTATGTTTGGTTCCAAATTTATCTTCATTAGTTGAAAATTCTACTATTTGGTAAAGAAAATAGAGAATGTTATCAAAACACGTACTTTGAATTTATTTCAGTAGACAATAATCTTTTACTTTATTTTACAAATGAAATATAAACTTTTATTAATAATTTGTATAAGAAAAGCTATTATTGATTTATTAAATTTAAATTTTCGCAGAACTTGGTCCCAAACAGATCGCGCACTCCGGTGAAGGGTAAACTCCCCCATTGTAATTCTTTTGACCAAAAATGATCTGATGTTCCAACTCAGAATCATAATTCTTTTCCAAAATTCCCTTTTCTAAATCAGAAATCTTTTAAAAAGTTCAAATCTCTTGAAATCTTTAAAAATCCTTTAAAATAATTGAAAACTCTTGAACTCTTAAATTGACCAGGAGAAAACCGGGAATTAAAAATCTACTTTCGTGTAGACAGTAGCAGGGTGGCGACTTGACCGGGAAACCGGGAAAGACCGGGAAATGACCTGGAATTTTATTGACCGGGAAAAACCGGGAAATGACCGGGAATTTAATTTAAAAACCGGGAATTTACTTCTGATTATAGAAAAATTCAAGAAATATAATTTCACTTGGAACAGGGAATTTTTTACATGGAATGGGAATTTTTTAAAGGAATTATAATTCGGATTGAGAAAAAAGGAATTTTTAAAAATCCCTCTTTCAAGTCAGAACTCGTCACAATTTGAATGTTCCCTCTTCTAAATTTTAGGTAATAAAAGTACTTCAAGCAGTTTTCAGAGTAGAAGTAGAATTTCAAAGAAGAAACATTTATGAATTATAATAGAAATTTTTTTTACATTGTTCGTTGCCAATTCATCGTTTTTTAGTGAAAAATTCAACTACTGGGTTAAAAGTTAAACTTTTGTTAAAAATTAATTTGTTTGGTTGAAGATTCATCATTTTAATTTAAAATTCATCTCTGGTTGAAAATGTAACTACTTTCTAGAAAATCAATTTATTTTTTTTTTTTGTATGAAAATTCAACTATTTGGTTGAAAATTGATATTTTGCATTTAAAAATTAAACTATTTGTTTGAAAATGTATGTACTTTGTGGAAAATTCATCTTTTTTTGTAGACAATTAATCTTTATGGTTGACAACTCATCTATTCGGCATAAAATTCAACTATTTCAGTTGAAGATTTATCATTTTAGTTGAAGATTCATAATTTTAGTTTACAATTCATCAGTTTGGTTGAAAATTAATTTCTTTAAATGAAAATTTAACTGTTCCATTGTGAGTTGAAAATTATTATTTTCAAGTTCGGAATTGCACAATTTGGATAAAAATTTGTCTTTTTTAATTGAAAATTTTTTGGTAGAAAATTATCTTATTTTTCTTTGAAAGTTAATCTTCTTGTTTAAAAATTCTTCTTTTCAGTTAAAAATTCAAGTATTCCAGTCAAATATTTATCATTTTAGTTGAAAATTAATCTTGTAGGCTGGAAATAAAATTATTTGGTTGAAAGTTAAACTCTTTTGTTAAAAATTAATTTTTTTTTTAGTTAAAGATCCATCGTTTTAATTAAAAATTCATTTCTGTGGTTGAAAAATGAGCTGTTTGATTGAAAATTTGTTTTTTCTTTGGATGTTTTTTGGTTGAAAATTATTATTTTTATTAAACTGAAAATGTAACTATTATTCCAGTTGAATATTTCATAATTTTAGTTCAAAATTCATGTCTTATGTTGAACATTCATTTTTGAATAAAAATTTAATTATTCAATTTTTGGTTGAAAAATTATCTTTGTTAGTTGAAAATTCGTATTTTTTGGTAGCAATTAATCTTCTTGGTTGAAAATTAATCTTTTTGGTCAAAAATTCAATTATTCTAGTTAAAGATTCATCATTTCAGTTAGAAATTCATCTTTCTGGTTTGAAATTCAACTATTGCAGTTAAATATTTACAATTTTATTTGAAAATTCATCACTTTGTTTGAAAATGTAACTATTATTTTGAAAGTTAGTTTTTTTTTGTTGAAAGTAATTTTTTTAACTGAAAATTTAACTTATTCCAATTGAAAATTCCATAGTTGTTGTTGAAAATTCATCTGTTTGGTTGAACATTACTTTTTTTAACTTGAAATTTAATTATTAAAGTTTTGGTTGACAATTTATCTTTTTTCAGTAGAAATTAATTTTTTTGTTTGAAAATGGAACTATTTCAGTTAAAGATTCATTGTTTTAGTTGAAAATTTTTATGTTTGGTTTACAAATAATTTTTTTAACTAAAAATGTTACTATTCCATTTTTGATTGAAAATTATTATTTTTTCAGGTCAAAATTTAACTATTTGGTTGAAAATTCGTCTTCTTTTATTAAAACTTCAAACCTTTATTTAAAAATTAATGTATTTGGTTGAAAAATTGTATTTGTGGGTAGAACATTAATCTTTTTATATAAAATGTAATCTTCTTTAAAAAATCGTCTTTTTGGTTGAAAATTCAAGTGTTCCAGTTAAATATTTATCATTTTAGTTGAAAATTTATCTTTTTGGTTTAAAATTTAACTATTCCAGATAAAGATTCATAATTTTATTTGAAAATTCATCACTTTATTTGAAAATGGAACTATTTTGTTGAAAATCCGTTTTTTTTTGGTTGAAAATCAATTTTTCCAACTGAAAGTTTAACTATTCCATTTTTTGTAAAAAATTGATATTTTTCAGTGGAAAATTTAAGTCTTTCTTTCAAAATTCATTTATTTTGCAACGTTTTGCTCTGTTGTGTTAGAAGATGTTTAGAACGAACGTCATGAATTAAAATAAATGTTTGCGTTTTGCGGCAAATATGAATATTTTACTTTTAATTGACCGGGAATTTGAAATCGTCCGCCGATCGCCACCCTGATTAGACAATTAGGAAAATTCAAGAAAAATTATTCAAATTAATCCTCTTTTTCTGATTTTTAGGGACGACAGTGAAAAAGAAGGACCAAGTGGAAAGCGAAAGATCCTATCCGACTCGGAAGGATCCCGCTCACGTTCCAGATCGCGATCAGGATCAGCCAAAAGTAAATCGCGTTCAAGATCCAGATCAGGATCAGGTTCCAGAAAGAGTCGTTCGCGTTCAAGATCCAAGTCTGGGTCCAGAAAGAGTTCCAGATCAAGATCGAGATCGTCTTCCAGGTCAAGATCGCGTTCAAACAGTGGATCAAGGAAATCCAGATCACGTTCAAGATCAGGATCTCGAAAAAGTGGGTCTCGTTCAAGGTCTGGATCCCGAAAAAGCAAATCCAGGTCTCGTTCTCGATCTGGATCAGGTTCACGTTCCAGGTCCGGATCAAGACATAGTAAATCCAGGTCGAGGTCTAAATCGAAAAGTGGCTCGCGTTCAAGATCAGGATCCAGGAAAAGCGGTTCTCGTTCGAGGTCAGGATCCAGGAAAAGCGGATCTCGTTCCCGATCGGGATCTCGAAAATCCAGATCTCGCTCAAAATCAGGATCTCGAAAATCCGGATCTCGTTCAAGATCAGGATCCAGGAAAAGTGGATCTCGTTCAAGATCTCGATCGAGATCTGGTTCCGCGAAAAGTGGATCTCGTTCGAGATCTGGATCGCCCTAATAGTAATCTACTTGTAAAAACTTTGTGTATAATATTACAGCGATTATCGTTAGTAATAGGAAATAAGATCAAAGTGAAATGGGAAACAATAGTGAGGTTTACATTCTAATTGTAAAATTCGGTGTAACTCAAAATAGAAAATTTTGTTTCGAATTGGAAATGACATGACTAAAGTTTAATTTTGAGTTGCAGTTTGATTTTACTTGACGTTAGTTGTCTCGACGCCTTCGATTCACAGATTTCGAAGCTGTATCTTTTAGCAAAGATGATAAACTATCCGATAAAGAATGCAATATGTTGACCACGTATTTTTTTTCAAACATAACAATCTGGAATTAAATTTACTTGTAAAAAAGTTGACGAATTATAATAAAGATCGGATGGTGTTTTTAGAAAGAACTGATTTTGCAATTCGTGTCCCTTCATATTTTTTCTTTTTCACGTTTTTCAGAAAATTACTTTAACTGGGTGACCGTAGGTCCGGGAAAATCTGGAAATCAGGGAAAAGTCAGGGATTTTGAAAATAGTTTTGCAAAAGTCAGGGAATTTCTATAACAGGCACTTTAAATAACTGTCGTGGATAATAAATTTGTAATTGTTTTATTCCTCCTATAAAATGTTCTATGTTATAAATATTACAAGATTAAGATACTGGTCTTTGAATATTAATGGCTAGGGTAAATAAAAAATGGGCGAAGGAAAAATTAGGGAATTTCGAAAATGAAGTTTTGCGGCCAGTATAAATATTCTTGTTAGTAATTTATTTAACTTGTATTTCTATTTTTTTATTTTGTAGTTTCTTTCTCCTGGCTAGTATATTTTTAGATAAAAATTCAACAATTTTGTTAAAAAGTCATCTTTTTGTGGTAACAATTTGATTTTTGTTGAAAATTCGTCTTTTTGGGTTGAAAATTAAACTATTTTGGTTGAAAATTCATATTTTTGATTTAAAAATATAATTGTTTTAGTAGAAATTTCATCTTTTGTTTATGAAAATGCAATTGTTTGGCTGCAAATTAATCTTTTTGTTGAGGATTTAACTATTTTGTAGAAAATTCGTCTTTTTTTGTTTATTTCAACTGTTTTTGATTAAAATATTTTTTAGTTGAAATATCTACTAGTACATTATTCGTTGAAAATTTATCTTTTTTGTTTGAAAATTGAACTAATTGTTTGTAGGTTGAACCACTTTGTTGAAAAATCTTTTTTTTTAAGATTCCTCATTCCAGTTCAAAATTCATCTCTAGTTGAAAGTTCTTTTTTTTGGCTGAAAATTAATTTGTTGATACGGATAATTTAACTATTCTGGTTGAAGATTCATAATTTTAGTTGAAAATTGATTTCTTTGGTTGATGCTTTAACTATTTCGTTGAAAATTGATCTTTTTTTGATTGAAAATTCAGCTACTTGGGTTAAGGTTGAACTACTTAGTTAAAATTTTATTAATTTGTCGAGAAATTAATTATTTTTGTTAAAAAAATTGTTTTTTTTTTGTGGAAAATTTTTTTTTCAATGAAAATTTAACTATTGCAGTTGAAGATTCAGCATTTAACTGAAAATTCATCTCGGTAAAAAGTTTTTTATTACTTCGATGAAAACTCTTTTGTTGTTAAAAATTAAGTTTTTAACTGAAAATGTAACTATTCCATTTTTGGTTGAAAATTTATTTCTTCTAATTGAAAATGCAACTACTTGGGTAAAAGATTAACCACTTTTTTTTTAATTCTTTTTTTTCATTGAAGGTTCATCTGTTTGGTTGAAATCTTAACTATTTTGTTGAAAATATTTTTTTTGTTTGGTTTCAAATTAATTTTTTTCTGAAAATGTAACTATTTTATTTGTTGGTTGCAAATTGATATTTTTCAAGTAAAAATAGATCTTATCTAGTTGAAAATTCATCTTTGTAGTTTGAAAATACAATAATTTGGTTAAAAATTTAACTATTTTGTTGAAAATGTAATTATTTTGTTGAAAATTAGTTGTTTTTTTTCTAGAAAACTAATCTTCTTATTTGAAATTTCCTCTTTTTTGGTTAAAAATGCAACTGTTTGGTTAAAAATTATATTTTAAGTAGAAGAAACAACATTTTTACAGAAAATTCGGCTCTTGACTTGAAAGTTCAACAATTTGGATGAACTTTTTTTTCATTCTTAACTGAAAATCTTTATTTTATTTTTTTTTAATTTGTCTTTTAGGTTGGAGAATTGATCATTTTAGTTAAAAATCCCTTTTTTATTGAAAATTATTTTTTTTTAATTGAAAATTTAACCATTCCGGTTAAAGACTCATCATTTTAGTTTAAAATTTATCTTTTCGGTTAAAAATTTAACTATTTTGATGAAAATTCGTTATTTTTTGTTGTTGAAAATTCTTCTTTTTTTACTAAAAATGTACCTTTTCCATTTTTTGCTGAAAATTGAACTTTTGTTGAAAATAATAAAATATAAAAAAAAAATAATAATAAAAGATATTTTAGTTGAAAATTCCTCTCTATGGTTGAAATTTCAACTATTCTATTTTTGATTTAAAATTTGTCTTTTTTCTTGTCTTAAAATTTCCTCTATTTTGGCTTAAGATTCAACTATTTGTTTTTGGTTCAAGTTTAATTTTTTTGTTCAAACATTCGACTATTTGTGGAAAATTCATCTGTTTTTATCGAAAATTCAACTGTTTTGTTGAAAACTAGTCTATTTGGAAAAAAAATTCCTCCTATTCGATGAAAAATTCATCTTTTTTTTGTTGAAAATTCAACTGCCTTCTAAAAAATTTAATTATTTGGTTAAAAATGTTGAAAATTAGTGTCTGGTTGAAGTTTGATCTTTTTTATATGAAAATTCGACCATTTGGTTGAAAATTCATCTTTGTAGTTTGAAAATACAAGAATTTGGTTAAAAATTTAACTATTTTGTTAAAATTCATCTTTTTGGGTCGAAAATTAAACTTTTTGTTGAAAATTCATATTTCTTAGTTGAAAATTGAACTATGTTGTTGAAATTGATCTTTTTAAATGGAAAATTCGTCTTTTTTGAAGAAAACTAATCTTCTTGTTTTTAAATTTCCTCTTTTTTGGTTAAAAATGCAACTTTTTTGTTGAAGATTCATATTTTCGGGTTCAAAATTCAATATTTTTACAGAAAATTCGTCTTCGGGCTTGAAATTTCAACAATGTGGATGTTTTTTTTTATTTCTTGTCTGAAAAAATTTTATTTGTTGAAAATGTCCTCTTTTTGGTACGAAAATTTATAATTTTAGTTGACAATTCATCTCTTTGGTTACAAATTAGATTATTTTCTTGAAAATTCATATATATTGTTAAAAATTTAACTATTTTTTCGATTTTCCTTTTTTTTTAAATATCAACTATTAAATTTTTTTGTGAATTAATCTTTTTGTTGAAACTTTAACTTTTCGGGTTGAAAACTCAACTAAATTCTAAACTCAATAAAAAATTCAACTATTTTGTTGAAAATTAAATTTTTTATTATGTATATTTTTATTTAATTTTCTATTTTTAATTCAAGTATTTTGTTAAAAAGTCATCTTTTTTGGTCGAAAATTGAACTGTTTTGTTAAAAATTTGTCTATTCGGATAGGAAATTCGTCTTCTTGGATTGAAAATTAATCTATTGGTACAAAAGTCATATTTTTTTGTTGAAAGTTAATTGTTTTTAATTAAAAAGACTAAAAATATTATATTTTTGGTTCAAAATGCATCTCTCTTGATTGCAAATTTAATTATTTTGTTGAAAATTCAACTATTTTTTTAATAAGTCATCTCTTTTGGTTGTAAATTAACTTTTTTGTTGAAAATTTATATTTTTGGGTTCAAAATTCTATTGTTTTTCAATTGTATTTTGGCTTGAAAATACCACAATTTGGTTTAAATTTCTGTTCTTGACTGAAAGATCTTTTTTACTTGAAAATTTGTGTTTTTGATTTGAAAATTCATCTCTCTTTTTTTAATTCAACTGTTTGTTTGAAAATTAATATGTTTTGGTTGAAAATTCATCTGTTTTTTTGAAGATACATTCTTTAGTTGAAAATTTAACTATTGTGATGAAAATTAACTTTTTTTTTGAAAATTCCTATTTTCGGGTTGAAAATTCAACAGTTTTGTAAAAAAATTGTCTTTTGGTTTGAAAATGCAATAATTTGATTGAATTTTTTTC
>CAKNYM010051704.1:176754-188861 GCA_932195095.1 Andricus curvator
AAAATTCAACTCTTTTGTTGAAAATTAATATTTTGGTTGAGGATTCAGCTGTTTTGTTGAAGATTCATTCTTTGGTTGAAAATTCCTATTTTGGGGTTGAAAATTCAACTGTTTTGTAAAAAAAATTTTCTTTTGGCTTGAAAATGCAATAATTTGATTGATTTTTTTTCTTTGACTGAAAAAACTGTCTTGCTTGAAAATTGAACTCTTTTGTTGAAAATTAATATTTTGGTTGAAAATTTAACTGTTGTGATGAAAATTAACTTTTTTTGAAAATTCCTATTTTGGGGTTTAAAATTCAACTCTTTTGTTGAAAATTAATATTTTGGTTGAGGATTCAGCTGTTTTGTTGAAAATTAACTTTTTTTTTTAAATTCCTATTTTGGGGTTTAAAATTCAACTCTTTTGTTGAAAATTAATATTTTGGTTGAGGATTCAGCTGTTTTGTTGAAGATTCATTCTTTGGTTGAAAATTGAACTCTTGTGATGAAAATGAACTTTTTTTCGAAAATTCCTATTTTTGGGTTGAAAATTCAACCGGTTTGTAAAAAAATTGTCTTTTGGCTTGAAAATCCAATAATTTGATTGCATTTTTTTCTTTGAATGAAAAATCTTTCTTGCTTGAAAATTCAACTCTTTTGTTGAAAATTAATATTTTGGTTGATGATTCAGCTGTTTTGTTGAAGATTCATTGTTTGGTTGAAAATTCCTATTTTGGGGTTGAAAATTCAACTGTTTTGTAAAAAAAATTTTCTTTTGGCTTGAAAATGCAATAATTTGATTGATTTTTTTTCTTTGACTGAAAAAACTGTCTTGCTTGAAAATTCAACTCTTTTGTTGAAAATTTGTCCTTTTGGCTTGAAAATTTAAAAATTTTGTTGAATTCTTTTTCTTTTTTTCATCTTTGTTTGTTGAAAATTCAACTGTTTTGGTTGAAATAAATTAATTTTTATTTTTAAAGGTTATCTGAAATTGTTTTATTTCGTTTATAAAAGATATGAAAAATAAAATAAATAAATATATAAAATCAGGGTGGCGACTTGACTGGGAAACCGGGAAAGACCGGGAAATGACCTGGCATTTTATTGACCGGGAAAAAACCGGGAAATGACCGGGAATTTAATTTAAAAACCGGGAATTTACTTCTGATCATAGCAAAATTCAAGAAATATAATTTCACTTGGAACAGGGAATGCTTTACATGGAATGGGAATTTTTTAAAGGAATTATAATTCGGATTGAGAAAAAAGGAATTTTTAAAAATCCCTCTTTCAAGTCAGAATTTGTCACAATTTGAAAGTTCCCTCTTCTAAATTTTAGGTAATAAAAGTACTTGAAACAGTTTTCAGAGTAGAAGTAGAATTTCAAAGAAGAAATATTTCTGAATTATAATAGAAATTTTTTGTTACATTGTTCGTTGCGAATTCATCGTTTTTTAGTTAGAAATTCAACTACAGGGTTAAAAGTTAAACTTTTGTTAAAAATTAATTTATCTTTTGTTGATGAAAATTCAACTATTTGGTTGAAAATTGATATTTTTCATTTAATAATTAAACTATTTGTTTGAAAATGTATGTACTTTGTGGAAAATTCATCTATTTTTGTAGACCATTAAACTTTATGGTTGACAATTCATCTTTTTGGCATAAAATTAAACTATTCCAGTTAAAGATTCATCATTTCAGTTGAAGATTCATCATTTTATTTGAAAATTCACCAGTTTGGTTGAAAATTAATTTCTTTAAACGAAAATTTAACTGTTCCATTCTGAGTTGAAAATTAAAATTTTCAAGTTCGGAATTCCACAATTTGGATAAAAATTTGTCTTTTTAATTGAAAATTTAACTATTCCGATAAAAATTCATGTATTTTGTTAAATAATCGATTTTTTTGTTGGTAAAAATTTATCTTATTTTTCTTTGAAAGTTAATCTTCTTGTTTAAAAATTCTTCTTTTCGGTTAAAAATTCAAGTATTCCAGTCAAATATTTATTATTTCAGTTGAAAATTCATCTTTTAGGTTTGAAATAAAATTATTTGGTTGAAAGTTAAGCTCTTTTGTTCAAAATTAATTTTTTTTTTTAGTTGAAAATCCATCGTTTTAATTAAAAATTCATTTCTTTGGTTGAAAAATGAGCTGTTTGATTGAAAATTGGTTTTTTCTTTGGATGTTTTTTGGTTGAAAATGATTTTTTTTTCAACTGAAAATGTAACTATTAATCCAGTTGAATATTTCATAATTTTAGTTCAAAATTCATGTCTTTGGTTGAACATTCATTTTTGACTAAAAATTTGATTATTCAATTTTTGGTTGAAAAATTATCTTTGTTAGTTGAAAATTCGTCTTTTTTGGTAGAAATTAATCTTCTTGGTTGAAAATTAATCTTTTTGGTCAAAAATTCAATTATTCTAGTTAATGATTCATCATTTCAGTTAAAAATTCATCTTTCTGGTTTGAAATTCAACTATTGCAGTTAAATATTTACAATTTTATTCGAAAATTCATCACTTTGTTTGAAAATGTAACTTATATTTTGAAAGTTAGTTTTTGTTGTTGTTAAAAGTTAGTTTTTTTTGTTGAAACTAATTTTGTTAACTGAAAATTTAACTTATTCCAATTGAAAATTCCATAGCTGTTGTTGAAAATTCATCTGTTTGGTTAAACATTAATTTTTTTAACTTGAAATTTAATTATTAAAGTTTTGGTTGACAATTTATCTTTTTTTAGTAAAAATTAATTTTTTGGTTTGAAAATTGAACTATTTCAGTTAAAGATTCATTGTTTTAGTTGAAAACTCTTATGTTTGGTTTACAAATAATTTTTTAAACTAAAAATGTTACTATTCCAGTTTCGATTGAAAATTATTATTTTTTCAGTTCAAAATTTAACTATTTGGTTGAAAATTTGTCTTCTTTTATTAAAACTTCAAACCTTTCTTTAAAAGTTAATGTATTTGGTTGAAAAATTGTATTTTTGGGTAGAAAATTAATCTTTTTATTTAAAATGTAATCTTCTTTAAAAATTCGTCTTTTTGGTTGAAAATTTATCTTTTTGGTTTAAAATTTAACTATTCCAGATAAAGATTCATAATTTGATTTGAAAATTCATCACTTTGGTTGAAAATTGAACTATTTTGTTGAAAATCCGTTTTTTTTTTTTTGTGGAAAATTAATTTTTTCAACTGAAAGTTTAACTATTCCATTTTTTTTTGTAAAAAATTGATATTTTTTAGTGGAAAATTTAAGTATTTTTTTCAAAATTCATTTATTTTGCAACGTTTTGCTCTGCTGTGTTAAAAGATGTTTAGAACGAACGTCATTAATTAAAATAAATGTTTGCGTTTTGCGGCAATTATAAATATGTTACTTTGAGTTGACCGGGAAAATTGAAAAACTTGACCGGGGAAAACCGGGAATTTGAAATGGTCCGCCGAGTCGCCACCCTGAAAATATAAATATAAAAGAAAATAAAAAAATTGGTCAGGAAAAAGTCAAGGAATTTCGAAATCGAAATTTTGCGGCCACCCTGTTTGATATCGATTGAAGTGAAGAGTAGCGAGGAGCATTTGAAACATCGCGGTTTACGTAAGTGAAAGGCACTCTAAAAGACACATGCGCGACTTCACAGTTTTTGCGCAGGTGTCAAACCGACCAATGAAATATTATCCGTAAGAATAAAAAGTGTTAAGGAACATTTATGATTCGCTGATTTTCTTAAGTTTACTACGTACTTAAGGAGCTTTTTCTGAAAACCAAGAGATGTCTCAAGACCTTAGAAAAATTAAATTCATCTCTCAAAAGTGGTGAAATAAAGACTAAGTAGTATATAAGGACGTCGACTACGTTACTCCTCGAGGTCCGAAGCACCTGGGAAAAAAGTTACGATGATATGTTTGAACCATAAATACGCTACTCTACTTCGATTGAAATCAACAGTCCCTGCCCTAGGTGTGACTTTGACCTTTTTGCACCCGTGAACTCTGATTTTTTTTAATTTATAAATAAAAATATATTTTACTTGTAAAACAATTCTATAAAATTCTATAAAATTTCTTTCAAGTCGGAACTGCTTTTTTTTTTAATTCGGGATTGCTACAAAATCCCACTTTCGAAATTCCCTGACTTTTCTCTGACCAATTTTTTTTTACCAAATTTTTTTAACAAAATAGTTGAATTCGCAACTAAAAAGATGAATCTTCAACGAAAAAAAATTAATTCTCGACAAAATATTAAATTTCTCACAAAATTGTTAAATTTTAGAGCCAAAATAACGATTTTCTAACAATAATTGAATATTTCACCCAAAATGACGAGTTTTTAACAAAAGAAATGAATATTCAACTGAAAAATATAAATTTTCAATCGTATAAATGAATTTTTAACTTAATAGTTAAATTTTTAACAAAAAAAGATGGATTTTTAACAAAAAAGATAAATTTGAAATCAACAGTCCCTGCCCTAGGTGTGACTTTGACCTTTTTGCACCCGTGAACTCTGATTTTTTTAAATTTATAAATAAAAATATATTTTACTTCTAAAACAATGCTACAAAAATCTATAAAATTTCTTTTAACTCGGAACTGTTTTTTTTTAATTCGGCATTGCTACAAAATCTCAATTTCGAAATTCCCTGACTTTTCTCTGACCAATTTTTTTTACCAACATTTTTTTAACAAAATACTTGAATTTGCAACTAAAAAGATGAATCTTCAACCAAAAAAAATTAACGATTTTCTAACAACAATAGAATATTTCACCCAAAAAAACGAGTTTTTAACAAAAGAAATGAATATTCAACTAAACAATATAAATTTTCAATCATATCAATAAATTTTTAACTAAATAGTTAAATTTTTAACAAAAAAAGATGGATTTTTAACAAAAAAGATAAATTTGACCAATTTTTAATTACCCTGTTCGTTATCAATTTATCTTTTAAGTATAAAAAAACCTCGTAATATAGATAAAGGTTCAATTAAAAAAGATCAATTTAAAGTTGAAAAAATGATTTTTAACAAAAAAACTAATTTTCAACCAACGAGTTGAATTTTCTACAAAAAAGATAAATTATCAACCAAAAATGGAATAATTAAATTTTCAGTTAATTTGTACGATATACACACAAAATAAATAATTTTTTAACCAAAGAAATTACTTCTCAACAAAATACATGAATTTTTATCTCAACAAAAAATTTCTACCAAAAATGAAATTGTTAAATCTTTAGTTAAAAAATTAATTTTCAACCAATTAGAAACGAATTTTGAAAAAAAAAATTAAATTTTCAACAACAAAAATGAATTTTTAACAAACTATGTGCACTTTCAACTATGTAATTAGTTGAATTTTCAACGAAAAATGTAATAGTTGATATTTGTGGATGATTCTGAGCCCATCTTTTTAGATTATCACATTTTCCAAATAGGAAAAAAAAAACAATCCAAAATATTTATATAGATTTCTAGAAATTGCTAATATTTAATACATTCTTTTTACAAAAATTTAAGTAAAAAGAAAGATTCCTTTCAAGAAAATTGAGGTAAAAATATGTAAAATCAGTTAAAAGAAATTTTAAATTATTCATAAGCAAACCCTGCAGATTGTAAATAATCATGAGTTTAGTGTCTCTATTTAAAAAAATTGTTAATTAAGATTGAAAACAAATCTATAAAATAGATTTAAATCTTAATTTAAAAATAGTTGATATTTCAACCAAGAAAGATTTTAATTTGTAACCAAAAAATGTGAATTTCCAACGAAATAGATTAATTTTCAATAAAATGAATAATTAAATTTTCAGTTAAAACAATTAATTTTCAACAAATTAGTTTAATTTTTAACAAACAAAAAAAAGAATAACTTTAAACGAAAAGATAAATTTTCAACCAAGAACATTAATTTTCTACAAAAAAAAACTAATTGATTGGAATAATTAAATTTTCAGTTAAAACAATTAATCTTCAACAAAAAATTAACGAATTTCCAACGAAAAAGATTCATTTTCTACTGAAAAAGATTAACTGTTAACAAAATACATGAATTTTTAATCAAAGAGTTAATTTTTTAACAAACAAAAGTATGGATTTTCAACGAAAAAGATTAATTTCCAACAAAACAGATGTGTTTTCAACTCAAAAATATAAATTTCAAACGAAAAATGAAATAATTAAATTTTTATTCAAAACAATTAATTTTTAACAACAAGAAAGAAGGAATTTTCAACCAATACGATTATTTTTTTTTCAAAATACATTAATTTTCAACCAAATATTTCAATTTTCAACCTAACAGTTAAATTTTTAATAAAAAGAGAAACAATTAATTAAAAAAAGGAATTTTTAACCAAATAGTTAAATTTGCATCTAAAATGATGAATCTTCAACAAACAAAAAAAATGAATTCTCGACAAAAAAGTAAATTTCTCACAAAACTGTTAAATTTTAGAGCAAAAAAAAACGATTTTCTAACAAAAATTGAATATTTTACCCAAAAAGACGAGTTTTCAACAAAAGAAATGAATATTCAACCGAAAAATATAAATTTTTAATCATATAAATGAATTTTTAACTAAATAGTTAAATTTTAAACAAAAAAGACGGATTTTCAACAAAAAAGATAAATGTTCAACCAAGATTAATTTTCTACGAAAAAACAGATGAATTTTCAAAAAAATAGTTGAGTTTTCAACTAAAGCAAGTACATTTTCAACCAAAAATGGAATAATTACATTTTTAGTTAAAACAATTCATTTTCAAACAAAAAAAAAAGAACGAATTTTCAACTAAATAGTTAAATTTGCAACCAACAAAATGAACATTCGACCAAAAAAATGAATTCTCGACGAAAAGTGTAATAGTTGATATTTCCACGAAAAACTGTTATAATTTTCAATCAAAAAAATTTAATTAAACCAAAAAATACGAATTTTTAATTAACTTCTTGAATCCTTAATCGAAACAAAAATAATTTTATAACCAAAAAAAAAGAATCTTCAACCAAAAAGATCAATTTTCAACGAAAAATGATGGATTATCAACAAAATAGATGAATTTTCAAGAAAATAGATGTTTGAAACTGAAAAATAGAAATTTGAAACCAAGAATGAAATAAATTAATTTTCAGTCAAAACAATTAAATTTCAAAAAAAAAGGGAATTTTCAACTAAGAAGATTAATTTTCTACCGAAAAAGACGAATTGTTAACAAAATGCATGAATTTTCAAGAAAATAGTTAAATTTTTATCAAAAAAAGATTGATTTTCAACGAAACAGATCAATTTTCAACCAAGAAGATTGTTTTTCTAAAAAAAAGATGAATTTTCGACAAAATACATGAATTTTCAACGAAAAAAGAAGGAACTTTAAAAAAAATAGTTCAATTTGTAACCAAAAAGAGGTATCTTCCCCGAAAATATGATTTTTTAACACAAAAATTAATTTCCGGTAAAATAGTTAAATTTTAGATAAAAAACGACTTTTCTACCAAAAAGTTGAATACTCAACCCAAAAAAGACAATTTTTTAGGAAAATATATGAATTCTCAAATGAAAAAGATGAAATAGTTTAATTTTTAACAAAAAAAGATGGATTTTCAACGAAAAAGACGAATTTTCAACCAAATAGATGGATTTTATAAAAATATATATATACATTTAAAACCAAATATGGAATAATTAAATTTTCAGTAAAAACAATTAATTTTCAACCAATTAGAAACGAATTTTCAACAAAAATAATTAAATTTTCAGCAAAAGAAATTAATTTTTAACAAAGTATGTGCACTTTCAACTAATTAGTTGAATTTTCAACGAAAAATGTAGTAGTGGATATTTCTACAAAAAAAGATTTTAATTTATAACCAAAAAATATGAATTTTCAATAAAATAGATTAGTTAACTCAAAAATATAAATTTTAAACCAAAAATGGAATAATTAAATTTTCAGTTAAAACAATTTCCAACAAAAAAGAAGGAATTTTCAACCGAGAAAGATAAACTGGTTTTCAAAATACATGAATTTTGAACAAAATATTTCAATTTTCAACCAAACAGTTAAATTTTTGATAAAAAAATGCATTTTCGACAAAAAAGATAAATTTTCAACGAAGATTGATAATCTGCAAAAAAGATGAATTTTTAACAAAATAGATGAAGTTGCAACTCAAAAATATAAATTTTATTCCAAAAAAGAAATAATTAAATTTTCAGTTGAAACAATTTATTAAAAAAAAACAATTTTTAACAAAATATTTAAATTTGCAACCAAAAAGATGAATCATTAACCAAAAAAATAAATTCTTGACGAAGAAGTTAATTTCCAACAAAATTGTTGAATTTTAGAGCAAAAAAAAGGTTTTTCTACAAAGAATGGGATATTCCATCCAATAAAGACGAGCTTTTAACAAAAAAAAATGAATTTTCAACTAAATAATTAAATTTTTAACAAAAAAGATAAATTTGCAACTAAGATTAATTTTCTACGAAAAAAAGATGAATTTTCAAAAAAATAGTTGAGTTTTCAACTAAAACAAACACATTGTAAACCAAAAATGGAATAATTACATTTTCAGTTAAAACAATTAATTTTCAAACAAAAAAAAAGAACGAATTTTCAACTAAATAGTTAAATTTGCAACCAACAAGATGAACATTAAACCAAAAAAATAAATTCTCGACGAAAAGTGTCATAGTTGATATTAAACCAAGAATGGAATAAATTAATTTTCAGTCAAAACAATTAAATTTCAACAAAAAAAGGGAATTTTCAACCAAATAGTTAAATTTTGCTCAAAAAAGATTGATTTTCAAGGAAAAAGATTAATTTTCAACCCAGAAGATTGGTTTTCTACAAAAAAGGAGCACTTTCGACAAAATACATGAATTTTCAACAAAATATATGAGTTTTCAACTCAAGAATATAAATTTTAAACCAAAAATGGACTTATTGAATTTTCAGTTGAAACAATCAGGTTTCAACAAAAAAAGAAGGAACTATTTACAAAATAGTTAAATTTGCAACCAAAAAGACGAATCTTTAACCAAAAAAATAAATTCTCAACAAAAAGTGTAATAGTTGATATTTTCACAAAAAAATATTTTAATTTTCAATAAAAAACAGTTTAATTCAACCAAAAAATATGAATTTTCAACAAACTAGTTGAATCTTTAACCAAAGCAAATTAATTTTCGAATAAAAATAGGTATCTTCCCCGAAAATATGATTTTTTTACACAAAAATTAATTACCGGTAAAATAGTTAAATTTTAGATAAAAAAACGTATTTTCTACAAAAAAGTTGAAGGTTCAACCCAAAAAGACAAGTTTTTAGGAAAATAAATGCATTTTCGAATAAAAAAGATCAATTTTCAATGAAATAGTTGAATTTTCAAAGAAATAGTTTAAGTTTTAACCAAATAGTTTAATTTTTAACAAAAAAGATGGATTTTCAACGAAAAAGATTAATTTTCTACAAAAAGACGAATTTTCAACAAAATAGATGGATTTTATAAAAAAATATATACATTTAAAACCAAATATGGAATAATTAAATTTCCAGTTAAAACAATTAATTAAAAACAGAACGAATTTTCAACAAAATAGTAAAATTTGGAACCAGAAAAATGAATCTTCAAACGAAAAAATGCATTCTCAACGATAAGTTTAATAGTTGATATTTTGACGAAAAACTATTTTAATTTTTAATCAAAAACAGTGTAATTCACCAAAAAAATACGAATGTTCAACAAAATAGTTGAATTCTTAACCAAAATAAATTAATTTTCAAACCGAAAAGAGGAATCTTTAACAAAACAGTTGAGTATCAACCCGAAATATGAATTTTTAACACAACATTTAATTTCCAACAAAATTGTTAAGTTCTAGAGCCAAAAAAATGAATTTTCTACAAAAAAGTTTAATAGTCGACCCAAAAAAGAGGAGTTTTTAACAAAATACATGAATTTCGAACAAAATGCATCAAATTTTAATCAAATAGTTGAATTTTTAACAACAAAAATGGCTTTCCAAGAAAATTATAAATTTTTAAATAAAAAGATAAATTTTCTACCGAAAAAGATAAATTTTTAATAAAATAAATGAATTTTCAACCAAATTGATAATTTTGTTGCCAAAGAACTTAATTTTCAACCAAAAAGATTCATTTTTCAACAAGAAGATTAATATTCTGCCGCAAAAGACGAATTTTCAACAAAATACATACATTTTTATCTAAAGAAAATAAATTTTCCACCAAACATGGAATAGTTAAATTTTCAGTAAACAAATTAAAGTTGACCCCCCAAAAAAAAAGAATTTTCAACAAAATAGTTAAATTTTGAAGTAAAAAAGAAATTTTGAACTTTGAATTGATTTGAATCGTCCACAAACAAAAAAAAATTAACAAAGTAGTTTTACTTTCAACTAAGTAGTTTAATTTCCAACCAGAAAAGCAGTTGCCATTATAGCCTAAAAAGATTAAATTTCTGCGATAACAGATTAACTTTTCAACCAAAAAGGCGAATTTTAAACAACAGTTGAATTTTCTACCAAGAAAGTTTTTTCAGTCAATAATAAAAAAAAGTTTCATTCAAAATTTTAAATTTTCATGCCAAAAATGAACGCTCTCTAATACTGTTGAATTTACATATAGATAATTAAATTTTTTATCAAAATAGTTGAATGCACAAACAGATTAGTTGATTTTTTTTCACCAATATAGTTGAATTTTCAACCCAAAAAGACGAATTTTCAACAAATCAATTGAATTTTCAATAAAAAAGAATGAGTTTTTAACAAAATTATTGAAATTTCACCATAATAATAAACTTTTCAGCCAAATAATAAAATTCTTAATTTCAAAATGAATTCTCGGCCAAAAAAATGATAAAATTCATTTCAAAATCTAATTTTACTAAGGTTCCAAGTTTTTTTAATTAACAGAATTTATATGTATGTTCATTCCCTGAGTTTATAAATCTTAATAAGATTTATTAATTCAATTTAAATTTAATTTAATTAATTTAATTTAAATAATAATAAGAAATAAAAATAAAAAAATAAATTACACCTAACGTAATTTTTCGCCTGACATTCCCTGATTTTTTCTGACCAGTTTTGAATTCCTTGACTTTCCAGAATTCCCTCACCTGTAGAAACCCTGAAACTTGAAAATTATTTAAAATCGAAATTATAAATACATCATTGATAAGTTCAAGGTAAATTTACCTCGGAAGTTTTTATAAAAAAATAATTTATTTCTAAACAAGTCGGCACAGTTCCAATATAAAATTATTATATTTTGTGTAAAGGCTTTCTGTCTTCTACTGATTGAGGCAGTAAACTCTTGTTGTCCTGCATCTAAAATAAAATAAAATTATTAAAACTTGTTTTAAACACTTCAGCTGGTATTTGTACATAACTTTTTTTTCTTTTTCGGACCTTTACGTGGGCATATAAAATAATACCGACGAGTGTCAAGGTAATTCCAATTAACTGATTTATGGCAAGTGACTCGTGAAATACAATCGAGCCTCCTAAAAGCAGTAGACAAAATTTGGAATGTCCAACCATATTGTACCTGATTTTTAAATTAAGGAATATATTGTAATTTGCAACTTTTATACATCAGGGATCACAGACCGTCCCCCTTTTTTTATCAAATTTTTTAGATATAAAGGACAACGCTGACAGCGAAAAATTCTCTAACGATTCAATCCAGAAATTAAACCCGAAAGATAATTTTCAACCAAGAAGATTAATTAAAAAAAAATAATTTTGAACAAAGTTGTTCATATTTTAACCAAGTATTTGAATTTTAAACCAACAAAGATGAATTCTCAATGAAAAAAACTAATTTTTAAAAAACTAGTTTAATTTTTAACCAAGTAATTGCATTTTCAAATTTAAAATAAAAAAGATCAATTTTCAATAAAATAGTTAAATTTTAAACCAAAAAGATGAATTTTCAACTAAAATTAGGAATATTCAACAAAAAAATAAACTTTTAACAAAGTAATTCAAAATTTTAGCCAAGTAGTTGAATTTTCAACCATAACAAAGAAGTTATCAACGAAAAATGTAATAAATGATATATCAACCAAAAAATATTTAAA
>CAKNYM010051704.1:188871-206702 GCA_932195095.1 Andricus curvator
TTAAATTTTTAACCCAAAAGTTTCAAACAAGTAGTAGAATTTTCAAGTCAAAAGATGAATTTTCAACCAAGAAGATAAATTCCTACCAAAAAATACAAATTTACAACAAAAAGATCAATTTTCAATAAAATAGTTAAATTTTAAACCAGAGAGATCAATTTTCAACTAAAGTTATGAATCTTCAACCAAAAAAATTAATTTTTAACCAAGTTGTTCAAAAGTTTAGCCAAGTAGTAGAATTTTAAGGCATAACAGAGGAATTCTCAAACAAAAATGTAATAGTAGATAGTTCAACCAGAAAATATTTAAATTTAAAACTAAGAGCAGTCGAATTCATTTAAAAAAAATGAAGTTTCAATAAAACAGTTACTTTTTCAATAAAAATAGATTTTTCAGTCCAGAATGAAAAAAAAATGTCCACCAAATTGTTGAATTTGCAAGCCAAAAAGACGAATTTTCTACATAACACTTGAATTTTCAACCCGAAATAAATTTTCAACCAAAAAGAATGACTTTTTAACCAAATTGCTTAAATTTCAACAAAATAATTAAATTTTCAACAAAATTATAAAATATGTAACAAAGTAGTTCAACTTTTAACCAAGAAGTTGAATTTTCAACCAAAAAGATAAATTTGCCACAAAAAATGGAATACTTGATATTTCAACGCAAAATGATTTTAATTTTTAATCAAACACAACTTAATTAAACCTAAAAAGACAAAATTTCAACTAAGAACATTAATTTTCTATAAAAAGACGAATTTTCAACTGAAATAATGAATCGTCAAAGAAAAAAATACATTTTTAACAAAGTAGTTCAATTTTTAACCGAATTTCAACGTAAAAAGATATCAATTTTTAATCCAAACAAATTTAATTCAAAACAAAACGAACAATTTTCATAAGAAATGTTACATTTTCAATCCATGAGATAAATTTTCAACTAAAATGGTGGAATCTTGAACCAACAAAAAATGAATTTTTAAAAAAGTATTTCAACTTTTAAACAAGTAATTGAATTTTCATGCAAAAAATGCATTTTTAACCAAGAAGATAAATTTCTACCAAAAAAGACAAATTTTCAAGAAAATACATGAATTTTCAAATAAGAAAGATCAATTTTAAACAAAATAGTTACATTTTCAACCAAAGAGACGAATTTTCAACTAAAATTATGAATCTTCAACCAAAAAAATTATTTTTTAACAAAGTAGTTAATTTTTCAACTAAAATAGATTCTTCAGTCAAGAATCAAAAAATGTCAACCGAATTGTTGAATTTCCAAGCCAAAACAAATTTCTTACAAAACAGTTGAATTTTCAACCCGAAATTATAAAATTTTCAACAAAAATGTTTAATTTTCAAGCCAAAAAGACGAATTTTCTATAAAAAAGTTAATGTTAAACCAAATAATTCAATTTTCAACAAGAAGGATGAATTCTTAACAAAATTGTTGAATTTTCCACAAAATAATTAAATTTTTTGATAAAAAAAAATGAATTCTCCACGAAAAATAGACTAGTAGACTATTCACAAAAATGAGTAGAAAACTTGCTAAAGAAGAACCCTTATGATATTAAAAATTTTGAATAATAAAGTAAATCCCCTTTTAAGTCCCTTTTTCGGAAAAAAATCCCCAGTTTGACCTAAAATTGAACTACTGAATGGCTGTGAACCCTGATATATGGAACTAAAAGCAAAGTCTAAAGAGTAAATTACCTATCCCAAAAATTTTGGATTTGAAATAGCGAAATTTTTAAGATCTATTCTGTGTTAAATATAAAGTAATTTGTGAAAGGATACGTTAGCGGAGACGTATATCCAATTATCCAGTAAGATGTTAGGTTCACGAAAAATGCAATAATTCCTGACAAAAGGACCATTATCTGTAAAATAAAAATATTGTTATAAATTAATACAATTTAATAAGGCAAATAATAAATCAATATATAATACAATACAATCCCTTCGTGAAATCTTTGAAATCTTTTGAAATCTTTGTGAAATCATTAAAATATTTGTGAAATCTTTTGATAGGGTGGCCGCAAAACATTATTTTCAAAATTCCCTGTCTTTTCCTTGATTTTTCTCTCACCAATTTTTCATTTTCCCTAACCATTGATATTCAATAAGCAGCAGTTTAATCTTGTAACATTTTTAACACATAATCTTTTATAGATGAAATAAAACAGTTTCAGATTGAAAATAATAATTGCCAAATTTATTTATTTCAAGTAAAAAAGGTGACTTTTTTATCATCAAAGATGATTTTTTAATCCAAAAGGACGAGCTGACTGTTCAAATAGATAAATATTCAATAAAACAGTTCAATTTTCGACCAAAAAAGATGAATTTTTTAACAAAATACTTGAATTTTCAACAAAATAATTCAATTTTTAACCAAATAGTTGAATTTTCAACAACAACAAAATGTTATCCATACAGTTGTATTTCTAATCAAATAATTAAATTCTAGAGCCGAAAAGAAGAATTTGATTAGAATAGAGTTGAATTTTCTACCTGCAAAAATGAATTCTCAACAAAAAATGCAATAGTTGATATTTCAACTAAAAAAGATGAAGTTTGAAACCAGAAAGACGAATTTTCAACAAAGAAAATTAATTTTCTACCAAAAAAGCCGAATATTCAACAAAAGAAATGAATTTTCAACTAAAATGATGATTTTTCAAACCAAAAAGACGAATTTTCAAGAAATAAAGCTTTTTTAGTCAAAAAACAAAAAAAAGACGTTATCTAAATTGTTAAAATTTCAAGCGAAAAGACAAATTTTCTGTAAACAGTTGAAGTTTCAAATCAAAAACATGAATTTTCAACAAAAAATTTAATTTTTAACCAAATAGATGAATTAAAAAAAATGTTATCCAAACAGTTGTATTTCTAATCAAATAATTACATTTCAGAGCCAGAAAGAAGAATTTGATTATAAGAGAGTTGAATTTTCTACCTGCAAAAATTAATTCTCAACAAAAAATGCAATAGTAAATATTTCAACTAAAAAAGATGATGTTTGAAAACAGAAAGACCAATTTTCAATAAACAAAATTAATTTTCTACCAAAAAAGCCGAATATTCAACAAAAGAGATTAATTTTCAGCTAAAATGATGATTTTTTAAAGCAAAAAGACGAATTTTCAAGAAATAAAGCTTTTTTATTCAAAAAACAAAAAAAAACGTCATCTAAATTGTTAAAATTTCAAGCCAAAAGACAAATTTTCTGTAAACAGTTGAAGTTTCAACTCGAAAACATGAATTTTCAACAAAAAAGTTAATTTTTAACTGAAAATTTGCATTTTTACCCAAAAAAGAGAAAATTTCAAAACAAGAAGATTAGTTTTCTATCAAAAAAGACAATTTTAGTTAAATTATCAGTAAAAAAAATAATTTTCAACCAAAGACAAACGAATTTTCAACTAAACTTGTGAATTCAAACAATTATTTCGATTCTCAAACAAAAAAGATAAATTTCCAACGAATAATTTAATAGTAGATATTTTAACTAAAAAAATAGTTGAATTGAAAAAAAAGACCAATTTTATACAAAATAGTTAAATTCTCAACAAACCACGATTTCAGTTGAATTTTAAACATCAAAATATTAATTTTTAACAACAAGCTAATTTTCTACCAAAATATATGAATTTCCAACCCAAAAAGATGAACTTTCAACAAAACATTTGCATTTTTTAACAAAATTGTTGATTTTTCAATCAAATAATAAAATTTGTAACTAAAAATATAATCGTTAGAAGAAAGCAATTGCAAAAAAGATAGAAATGAAAATGCAAGGCAAATAAATTACTACCAAGTCGTGATCCGCGGCAAGCTTGTTTTGAAATAATTTGAAATGATTGAAATCTTTTGAAATCACTGCAATTTTTTAAATATTTTGAAATGATTGAAATCTTTTGGAATGATTGAAATCTTTAAAATATTTATGAAACTCTTGTGAAATCATTGAAATCTTTGAAACCTTTGAGAAATCTTTGAAATATTTTAAAGTCTCTGAAATCTTTCAAATATTTGTGAAATTATTAAAATCTTTGTGAAATTATTAAAATCTTTGTGAAACATTTTTTAATCTTTCTGAAATTTTTTAATCTGGTCTACACTCAAAAGACGAGTGGCCAACCCCTGGTTACTATATTACATATTCCTGTTTGAATAAGCTAAATACTTTTTTTTTTAATCAAAGAAATAAAATTATCTTGATCCTTACAATATCAAGAAATGGCCAGTTTAAAGTGAACGTATTTCCCACAGGTTCAAAAATGGGAATAACACTCCAAAGCATAATTGCCGATAATGGTGCCTGGTAATACAAAAGCTGCATAGGATCCATTTGAAATTCCTTCTGTTTTCTGTTGACAAGCTAGAAAAAAATAGTAAATGGATATTTAGTCCTTTTGTATTTCAAAAATAATAATAAAAACACAATATGTATGAATATATTTTCAACGAAAAAAATGAATTTTTAACAAAGTAGTTCAACTTTTAACCAAGTAGTTGAGTTTTAAACCAAAAAATATGAATTCTCAAGAAAAAATATAACAGTTGATATTTCAACACAAAAATATTTTAATTTTTAATCAAAAAAAAATTTAATTCAACCTAGAAAGGCGAATTTTCAACTAAAAAGATTAATTTTCTAACAAAAAATTGAATTTTCATGCAAATAGTTGAATTTTCATGCAAATAGTTGAATTTTCAACCAAAAAGGATGACTTTTAACAAAGTTGTTGAATTTTCAACAGAGAAGTTAAATTTTCAACCAAATTATAAAAATTTTCAAAAAGTAGTTCAACTTTTAACCAAGTAGTTGAATTTTCAACAAAAAAGGATGAATTCTCAAGGAAAACTGTAATAATTGATATTTCAACGCAAAAAGGTTTTAATTTTCAATAAAAAAAAAAAGTAAGTCAACCCAGAAAGACGAATTTTTAACTATACAGATTAATTTTCTACTAAAATGTTGTATTTTTAACAAAACATTGTATTTTCAACCAAAAAGGATGACTTTCACAAAATTGTTGAATTTTTAAAAAAATATTTTGATTTTCAACCAAATATACAATTTTTTTACAAATTAGTTCCACTTTTAACCAACTAGTCGAATTTTCAATCAAAAAATAAGAATTCTCAACGTAAACTGTAATACTTGATTGAATTTTCAACCAAATTATACAATTTTTCACAAATTATTTCAACTTTTAATCAAGTTTGTAGTTGAATTTTCAACTGAGAAGGTTAATTTTCGACTAAAAACTTGAACTTTCAACAAAAAAGTTGAACTTTTAACCATATAGTTGAATTTTCAACCAAATAGTTAAATTTTCAACAAAAAAGAATGAAGTTTCAACAAAATTATTGGATCTTCAAGAAGATAATTAAATTTTTAACCAAATTATGAAACGAAATAAATTATATATTATTTTATGTTAACAAAGTAATTCAACTTTTAACCAAGTATATAGTTGAATTTTCAACCAAGAAGATAAATTTCTGCCAAAAAAGATGAATTCTCAACGAAAAATGTAACAGGTGATATTTCAACATAAAAATATTTTTACTTTCAATCAAAAATAATTTAATTCAACACAAAAAGACGAATTTTCATCAAAATTGTTACGTTTTCAACCAAAGAAATGAATTTTTAACTAATATGATGGAATCTTTAATCAATAACATGAATTTTTAACAAAGTATTTCAACTTTTAAACAAGTAGTAGAATTTTCAACCATAAAAGATAAATTCCAAACGAAAAATGTAATAGCTATTATATTTTTCATTACAAAGAGAAGAGCTGGGGGAAGTGGAGACAGTGCTGCAGGTAATTTTATTCGTAAATTTATTTACGGGCAACTTTCGATAATAGCTTTTTTCTTTTTTGAAGAATATATCTTTTTTCTTATGTTTTCAAGAGATTTCGCCTTTTTCTTTTTTCATGAAAAATTTCTGTTTTGATTAAAGATTTTACTATTTGATGGAAAATTCAATTATTTTGTTGAAAATTCATCTTTTTTTGGTTAAAAATTCAACAACTTGGTTGAAAGTTGTACTACTTTGTTAAAAATTTATCTTTTTGGTTGAAGATTTATCTTTTTCGTGGAAAATTTAAGTAATTCGTTGAAAATTCGTTTCATTTTTGGTTGGAAATTAACTTTTTTCAACTAAAAATTCAACTATAACGATTGTAGTTGACAATTTATCTTTTTTAGTTAAAAATTCAAATATTTGGTTAAAAATTTATCTTTTTTACTGGAAAATTCATGTATCCCGTTGAAAATTCGTGTTTTTAGTAGAAAATTAATCTTCTCAGCTAAAAATTGATTTTTTGTTGTTGAAAATTCATCTCTTTGGTTCAAGCTTTAACTATTTTGTTGGATATTTGTATTTTTTTATTGCATTCAACTGTTTTGGATTTAAATTTAAATCTTTTTTGGTTAAAATATCACCAGTTACACTTTTCGTTGGGAATTCATCATTTTAGTTAAAAATTCATCTTTGGAGTGGAACATTTTACAAATTTTTTTTTAACGGAAAATATAACTGTTCCATTATTAGATAAAAATTTATATTTTTAATTGAAAATTGATCTTTTATTTTTGAAAATTCAACTATTTAGTTGGAAATGCATGTATTTTGTTGAGGATTCAACTATTTTGTTAAAAATTCGTCTTCTTTGGTTGAATTCAACTGTTTTTTATTTGAAATTGAAATATTTTTTCGTTGAAATATCAAGTATTACAAGCTTTGTTGAGAATTCATATTTTCAGTTTGAAAATTATACTGGTTTTATACGCCTTTTTGGCTTGAAAATTCAACAATTTTGGTAGAAAATTCCACTATGTATTTAAAAATTAAACTATTTATTCGAAAAATTAACTACTTGGTAGAAAATGAACTTTTTTGTTAAAAATTCATAATGTCGATTTAAAAATTCAACTGTTTTGTGGAAAATTCACTTCTTTTGTTGAAAATTCGTCTTTTTGGATAGAAAATAAATCCTTTTTGAAAATTCATCTTTTTGGCTATGCATTCAACTATTTTATTACGAACTTGTATTTTTTGGTTTAATTTAACTGCAAAAAAATTTATCTTTTTGGTAAAAATTAATTTTTTAAACTGAAAATGTAACTATTTCATTTTTGGTTGAAAACTTATCTTTTTTAGTTGAAAATTGAACTTTTTAGTGGAAAATTCCATTATTTTGTTAAAAATTAAACTATTAATTACAAAAATTAACTGCTTGGTGTAAAATTAACTTTTTTTTTTGGAAATCCATAGTGTTGGGTGGAAAATTTGACTTTTTTTTTATGTAAAAAAGAAAATTCGGTTTTTTTGTTGTTGAAAATTAATTTTTTAAATTGGAAATATAACTATTCCATTTTTGGTTGAAATTTTTTTTTTTTAATTAAACTGTTTTGTTGAAAATTCAACTATTTGTAATTGGGTTGAAAATGCAACTGTTTTGTAGAAAATTCATGTTCTTTGTTGCATTTTTTTGTGTAGAAAATTAATATACTTTTTTTTTTAATTGATTTTATTAGCTTTAGATTCAACTCTCTTGATCATGATTTGTCTTTTTTATTTATTTAAACTGCTAGAAAATTCGATTTTTTTTGTTTAAAATGTTGAATACATAGCCAAAAAGATGAATTTTCAAAAAAGATTTATTTTCTATCCAATAAGACGAATTTTCAACAAAAGAAGTGAATTTTCCACAAAACAGATGAATTTTCCACAAAACAGATGAATTTTTAAATCGACACTATGAATTTTTAACAAAAAAGTTCATTTTCTACAAAGTAGTTAATTTTTCGAATAAATAGTTTAATTTTTGAATACATGTATCCAAAATTAAACTATTTATTCGAAAAATTAACTACTTGGTAGAAAATGAACGTTTTTGTTAAAAATTCATAGTGCCGATTTAAAAATTCAACTGTTTTGTGGAAAATTCACTTCTTTTGTTGAAAATTCGTCTTTTTGTATAGAAAATAAATCTTTTTGGAAAATTCATCTTTTTGGCTATGCATTCAACATTTTAAACAAAAAAAAGCGAATTTTCTACCAGTTTTATTAAATAAAAAAGACAAATCATGAACAAAATAGTTGAATGCAAAACTAATAAGATCAATTAAAAAATAAAGAAAATTAATGTTCTACAAAAAAATGCAACAAAAAACAGGAATTTTTTACAAAACAGTTGCATTTTCAACCCAACAGCAAAAAGTTGAATTTTCTACCAAAATAGTTGAATTTTCCACAAAACAGTTGAATTTTCTACAGAAATGTAGAAGTTTTAAATCGACACTATGAATTTTTAACAAAAAAGTTCATTTTCTACCAAATAGTTAATTTTTTGAATAAATAGTTTAATTTTTAAATACATAGTGGAATTTTCTACCAAAATTGTTGAATTTCAAGACAAAAAGACGAATTTTCTACAAACCAGTTCAATTTTCAAACTGAAAATATGAATTCTCAACAAAACTTGTAATACTTGATATTTTAACGAAAAAATATTTGAATTTGAAATAAAAAACAGTTGAATTCAACCAAAGAAGACGAATTTTCAACAAAATAGTTGAATCCTCAACAAAATACATGAATTTTCAACTAAATAGTTGAATTTTCAAATCTAAAAGATCATTTTTCAATTAAAAATATAAATTTTTAACTAATAATGGAATAGTTGTATTTTTAGTTAAACAAAACTGGTAAAATTTTCCACTCTAAAGATGAATTTTCAACTAAAATGATGAATTCTCAACGAAAAGTGTAATTGATGATATTTCAACCAAAAAAGATTTAAATCCAAAACAGTTGAATGCAATAAAAAAATGCAAATATCCAACAAAATAGTTAAAGCTTGAACCAAAGAGATGAATTTTTAATGAAAAAGATCAATTTTTAACTCAGAAGATTAATTTTCTACTAAAAACACGAATTTTCGTCAGAATACATGAATTTTCAAGTAAAGAAGATAAATTTTTAACGAAATAGTTGAATTTTTAACTAAAAAAGATAAATTTTCAACCTAAAACATTACAGTTGAATTTTCAGTTGAAAAAAGATAATTTCCAACCAAAAAATAAACGAATTTTCAATTAATTAGTTAACTTTTCCACCAAAGAGATAAATTTTCAACCAAAAAGATACATTTTTAACAAAGTAGTACAACTTTCAACCAAGTTGTTAAATTGTTGACCAAAAAAAGATGAATATTCAACTAAGTAGTTGCATTTTCAACAAAATAATTAAAGTTTCAATCAAATAGTAAAATCTTTAATCAAAACAAAAATTTAAATGATAAAAGAAAAAGGCAAAATCTCTTGAAAACATAAGAAAAGAGAGATATTCTTCAAAAAAGGAAAAAGAAGGGAATATGGGAAAGAGTATGAAGTCTGATATATGAAAGCAATTTTCAGATTTCTAAGTTATTATCGAAATGTAAAGTTGCCCGTAAATAAATTTACGAATAAAATTACCTGCAGCACTGTCTCCACTTCCCCAAGCTCTTCTCCTCTTTGTAATGAAAAATGTAATAGCTATTACATTTTTCGTTTTGAATTTATCTTTTATGGTTAAAAATTCTACTAATTGTTTAAAAGTTGAAATACTTTGTTAAAAATTCATGTTATTGATTAAAGATTCCATCACATTAGTTGAAAATTCATCTCTTTGATTGAAAAGGTAACAATTTTGATGAATATTCGTCTTTTTGTGTTGAATTAAATTGTTTTTGATTGAAAGTTAAAATCTTTTTATGTTGAAATATCACCTGTTACATTTTTCGTTGAGAATTCATCTTTTTTTGGCAGAAATTTATCTTCTTGGTTGAAAATTCAACTACTTGGTTAAAAGTTGAATTACTTTGTTAACATAAAATAATAAATAATTTATTTCGTTTCATAATTTGGTTGAAAATTTAATTATCTTCTTGAAGATCTAATAATTTTGTTAGAACTTCATTCTTTTTTGTTGAAAATTTAACTATTTGGTTGAAAATTCAACTATATGGTTAAAAGTTCAACTTTTTTGTTGAAAGTTCAAGTTTTTAGTCGAAAATTAACCTTCTCAGTTGAAAATTCAACTACATACTTGATTAAAAGTTGAAATAATTTGTGAAAAATTGTATAATTTGGTTGAGAATTTAATTATTTTGTTGAAAATTCCACAATTTTGTTAAAAACTCATCCTTTTTGGTTGAAAATTCGACTACATATTTGGTTGAAAATACAATTTTCTGTTGAAAATTCAATTTTTTAGTAGAAAATTATCTGCTTAGTTGAAAAATCGTCTTTATGGGTTGAATACAATTTTTTTCATTGAAAATTAAAATATTTTTTGGTGGAAAATTCGACTACTTGGTTAAAAGTTGACCTGTTTTGTTAAAAATTTTATAATTCGGTTGAAAATGTAATTATTTTGTTGAAAATTCAACAATTTTGTTAAAAGTCATCCTTTTTGGTAGAAAATTCAACTGTTTGGTTGAAAATTCAACTAGTTGGTTCAAAGTTGAACTAATTTGTAAAAACTTGTATAATTTCGTTGAAAATTTAATTATTTTGATGAAAATTAAACAATTTTGTGAAAGTCATCCTTGTTGGTTGAAAATGCATGTTTTTGTTAAAAATTCAACATTTTAGTAGAAAATTAATCTGCTTAGTTGAAAATTCGTTTGTCTGTGTTGTCTTACATTTTTTTGATTGAAAATTAAAACCTTTTGGCGTTGAAATATCAAGTATTACAGTTTTCATTGAAAATTCATCCTTTTTCGGTTGAAAATTCAACTTACTTACAACTTACTTACTTTTTAATTGAAAATTCAACTACTTGGTTAAAAGTTGAACTAATTTGTAAAAAAAATTGTCTAATTTGGTTGAAAATTTAAATATTTTGTTGAAAATTCAACAATTTTGTGAAAGTCATCCTTTTTGGTTGAAAATTCGTCTTTCTGAGTTGACTTAAATTTTTTTGCGTTGAAATATCAAGTATTACATTTTTGTTTTAGAAATAATGTTTTTTAGTTGAAAATTCGGCTGGTTGGTTAAAAGTTGACCTGTTTTATTACAAAGTTTATAATTTTGTTGAAAATGTAATTATTTTGTTAATAATTTAACAGTTTTGTTAAAAGCCATCCTTTTTGGTTGAAAATTCAACTTTTTTGTTGAAAATTCAAAAAATTTGTTAAAAGTCATCCTTTTTGGTTGATAATTCAACTATCTAGTTGAAAAATAAACTTTTTGGTAGAAAATTGATCTCCTTAGTTGAAAATTCGTCTTTCTACGTTGACAATTCGACTACTTGGTTAAAAGTTGACCTCTTTTCATAAAAAAATTTATAATTTGTTTGAAAATATAATTATTTTGTTGATGATTCAACAATTTTGTTAAAAGTTATCCTTTTTGGTTGAAAATTCATTAAAAGCCATACTTCTTGGTTGATGATTCAACTATTTGGTTGAAAAATCAACGTTTTGGTAGAAAGTTAATTTCCTTAGTTGAAAATTCATCTTTCTATGTTGAATTAAATTTTTTTGTTTAAAAATTAAAATCATTTTGCATTGAAATATGAATTTTTCGTTGAGAATTCATCTTTTTTGGTTGAAAATTCCACTACTTGGTTAAAAGTTGAACTACTTTGTGAAAATTTTTATAATTTGGTTGAAAATTTAACTTCTTTGTTGAAAATTCCAGAACTTTGTTAAAAGTCATCCTTTTTGTTTGAAAATTCCACTATTCGCATGAAAAGTCAATTTTTTGTTAAAAAATTAATCTTCTTAGTTGATTATTCGCCCTTCTAGGTTGAATTAAATTGTTTTTGATTAAAAATTCGAAAAATTAACTACTTGGTAGAAAATGAACTTTTTTGTTAAAAATTCATAGTGTCGATTTAAAAATACAACTGTTTTGTGGAAAATTCACTTCTTTTGTTGAAAATTCGTCTTTTTGGATAAAAAATCAATCTTTTTTGAAAATTCCTCTTTTTGGCTATGCATTCAACTATTTTATTAAGAACTTGTATGTTTTGGTTCAATTTAACTGAAAGAAAATTGATCTTTTTGTTAAAAATTAATTTTTTAAACTGAAAATGTAACTATTTCATTTTTGGTTGAAAACTTATCTTTTTTAGTTGAAAATTGATCTTTTTAGTTGAAAATTGCACTATTTTGTTAAAAATGAAACTATTAATTAAAAAAATTAACTGCTTGGTGTAAAATTATATTTTTTTTGGAAATCTATAGTGTTGGGTGGAAAATTTAACTTTTTTTATGTAAAAAATAAAATTCGGTTTGTTTGTTGTTGAAAATTAATTTTTTAAATTGAAAATGTAACTATTCCATTTTCGGTTGAAACTTTTTTTTTTGTTGAAAATTCAACTATTTGTTATTGGGTTGGAAATGCAACTGTTTTGTAGAAAATTCATGTTTTTTGTTGCATTTTTTTTTGTAGAAAATTAATTTTATTTTTTTTTAAATTGATCTTATTAGCTTTGGATTCAACTATTTTGTTCATGATTTGTCATTTTTATTTAATCAAACTGGTAGAAAATTCGCTTTTTTTTTGTTCAAAATGTTGAATGTATAGCCAAAAAGATGAATTTTCAAAAAAGATTTATTTTCTATTTATTTATTCGAAACATTAACTATTTAGTAGAAAATGAACTTTTTTGTTAAAAATTCATAGTGTCCATTTAAAAATTCAACTGTTTTATGGAAAATTCACTTCTTTTGTTGAAAATTCGTCTTTTTGGATAGAAAATAAATCTTTTTTGAAAATTCACCTTTTTGGCTATGCATTCAACTATTTTATTAAGAAATTGTATTTTTTGGTTTAATTTAACTGCAAGAAAATTGATCTTTTTGTTAAAAATTGAATTTTCAAACTGACAATGTAACAATTTCATTTCTGGTTGAAAACTTATCTTTTTTAGTTGAAAATTGATCTTTTTAGTGGAAAATTCCACTATTTTGTTAAAAATTAAACTATTAATTAAAAAAATTAACTGCTTGGTGTAAAATTAACTTTTTTTTGGAAATCCACAGTGTTGGGTGGAAAATTTAACTTTTTTTTTATGTAAAAAAGAAAATTCGTTTTTTTTTTAATTCAACTTTTTTGTTGAAAATTCAACTATTTTGGTAGAAAATTCAACTATTTGCTGTTGAATTGAAAATGCAACTTTTTTGTAAAAAATTCATGTTTTTTGTTGAATTTTTTGTGTGTAGAAAATTAATTTTCTTTTTTTAAAATTGATCTTATTAGCTTTGGATTCAATTATTTTGTTCATGATTTGTCTTTTTTATTTAATTAAACTGGTAGAAAATTCGCTTTTTTTTGTTTAAAATGTTGAATGCATGGCCAAAAAGATGAATTTTCAAAAAAGATTTATTTTCTATCCAAAAAAGACGAATTTTCAACCAAAGAAGTGAATTTTCCACAAAACAGGTGAATTTTTAAATCGACACTATGAATTTTTAAGAAAAAAGTTCATTTTCTACCAAGCAGTTGATTGTTCGAATAAATAATTTAATTTTTGAATACATGTATTCAAAAATTAAACTATTTATTTCTGAATACATGTATTCAAAAATTAAACTTTTGGAAATCCATAGTGTTGGGTTGAAAATTTAACTTTTTTTTATGTAAAAAAGAAAATTCGGTTTTTTTGTTAAAAATTAATTTTTTAAATTAAAAATGTAACTATTCCATTTTTGTTTAAATAATTTTTTTAAATTAAACTGTTTTGTTGAAAATTAAACTATTTTGGTAGAAAATTCAACTATTTGCTGTTGGGTTGAAAATGCAACTGTTTTGTAGAAAATTCATGTTTTTTGTTGAATTTATTTTGTAGAAAACTAATTTTCTTTTTTTATAATTGATCTTATTAGCTTTGGATTCAACTATTTTGTTCATGATTTGTCTTTTTTATTTAATTAAACTGGTAGAAAATTCGCTTTTCTTGTTTAAAATGTTGAATGCATAGCCAAAACGATGAATTTTCAAAAAAGATTTATTTTCTATCCAAAAAGACGAATTTTCAACGAAAGAAGTGAATTTTCCACAAAACAGTTGTATTTTTAAATCGACACTATGAATTTTTAACAAAAAAGTTCAGTTTCTACTAAATAGTTAATGTTTCGAATAAATAAATAGAAAATAAATCTTTTTTGAAAATTCATCTTTTTGGCTATGCATTCAACATTTTAAACAAAAAGAAAGCGAATTTTCTACCAGTTTGATTAAATAAAAATGACAAATCATGAACAAAATAGTTGAATCCAAAGCTAATAAGATCAATTTAAAAAAAAATAAAATTAATTTTCTACAAAAAAAAATGCAACAAAAAACATGAATTTTCTACAAAACAGTTGCATTTCCAACCCAATAACAAATAGTTGAATTTTCAACAAAACAGTTGGATTTTCAACAACAACAAAAAGTTTCAACCAAAAATGGAATAGTTACTTTTTCAATTTAAAAAATTAATTTTCAACAACAAACAAACCGAATTTTCTTTTTTACATAAAGAAAGTTAAATTTTCCACCCAACACTATGGATTTTGAAAAAAAAGTTCATTTTCTACCAAGTAGTTAATTTTTTGAATAAATAGTTTAATTTTTGAATACATTTTTTAACAAAAAAGTTCATTTTCTACCAAGTAGTTAATTTTTCGAAAAAATTGTTCGATTTTTGAATACATGTATTCAAAAATTAAACTATTTATTTTTTAATACATGTATTCAAAAATTAAACTATTTATTTTTTAATACATGTATTCAAAAATTAAACTATTTATTCGAAAAATTAACTACTTGGTAGAAAATGAACTTTTTTGTTAAAAATTCATAGTGTCGATTTAAAAATTCAACTGTTTTGCGGAAAATTCACTTCTTTTGTTGAACATTCGTTTATTTTTTCAACAACAAAAAAACCGAATTTTCGTTTTTACATAAAAAAAATTAAATTTTCAACCCAACACTATGGATTTCCAAAAAAAAGTTAATTTTACACCAAGCAGTTAATTGTTTTAATTAATAGTTTAATTTTTAACAAAATAGTGGAATTTTCAACTAAAAAGATCAATTTTTCAACCAGAAATGAAACTGTTACATTTTCAGTTTGAAAAATTAATTTTTAACAAAAAGATCAATTTTCTTGCAGTTAAATTAAACCAAAAAATACAATTTCTTAATAAAATAGTTGAATGCATAGCCAAAAAGGTGAATTTTCAAAAAAGATTTAGTTTCTATCCAAAAAGACGAATTTTCAACAAAAGAAGTGAATTTTTCAGCAGTAGTAGTTAATTTTTCGAATAAATAGTTTAATTTTTGAATAAATGTATTCAAAAATTAAACTACTTATTCGAAAAATTAACTACTTGGTAGAAAATGAACTTTTTTGTTAAAAGTTCATAGTGTCGATTTAAAAATTCAACCTTTTTGTGGAAATTTCACTTCTTTTGTTGAAAATTTGTCTTTTATTTTTATTTAAAAAAAATATTTAAAAATCACTTACAACTTGATAGAGAGAAGTAACAAGAACTCCCAATGTAGCGTAGACCGTTCCCAGAATATTGAACTGAATATCGTAATAAAAATTGATAAAAACACCGAGGATAATCGGTATCAGAGTCAGCTTAACCACAGTACTAAAAGTCTTTTTATAAAAAAGGATTTGCATAATAATAACACAGGGTGTAGTTAGCATTTTGGCTATTTGATAAGTGCCGACAGTATTATGTGCAAGGCTTAAATTCGTCAAAACGACAAATCCACAAAAAGTCGTTGCAATAAGAATCATTTCCTTGAGGGGCACGTCCTTAATACAAAAAACGTCCATCCTCTCACAAATTATTAAACCGATAAAAGTTATTAAAAAATGAATCATTGAGAGAGTGATGTTGGGAAATCCGGCGTTTACATAAAGCCATTTGTTGAGAAGAACAATGATTATTGAGCAGACGATATTTAATACTAAATAAATTGCCGTCAGATTCTTCTTTCCCATTGTTGCAAATTATTTATTAACGTTTTATAAGCACCAAATTTATGTAAACGTCAACATCACCTTTGAGGTTAGGAATTACAAAACGTGTTATTTAATAGATTCCGGTAATATCGGTCTACTGCTTGTAATTTTTGAAAGAAACTCATGTTAAATTGTCGTTTGAAAAGCGGTGAATGGCACGAATCACACAGAATGGGGATAATTTTGGCAATATTTTAAATCGCGAAACTCCTATTTTCAAAATAGTTTCTGCTAGCTCACTAGCGTTTCTGGCGGAATCAATTCGAACTAACGCAAATTTTCGCTTGTTTTCGCTTGGCGCGCCGAATTTTGTCAACGACAACGGGTTTGCAGATAATTTTCGATTTTTGTGCTGGTTTCAATGAAAAATTAATCTAGTGAAGTGATTTTAAGTGAAATAATACAATGGAGTTTCCCCTCGGATACAGGGAAGTTGTGCCGGACCAAACTCTGCCCGAAAAATGGAAGGAAATCACTTTGAATACCGGTTTGTAAAACATAACCCCTCATTTTCGGCTTTTCAAATCAATACTCCAATTTGGTGTTTATCGAGTAAAAAAGTGATTAGTAAAACATTTTCCTGGATTTTATAATACTATATTTGTTTGAAAAGTGTATAGTTGTTACCTGGAAGTTTTATTTTGACCTGAAAAAACATGTTTTGTGTAACGTGACTGTCTAACCTCAAATTCATGTTTTGAGACCTTGAAAATTTGAAATTAATTTTGGGTTCTCGGAAAAAAATTAATATTTAGTGTATCTATTTGTATTTCATTGTAAGCGAATTTTTAAATTTAGACAAAATTATACGTTTCGAAAGTTTATTACAAGTTTTAAAGTCTATTTGTTATTATAATTTAAACGGAGTGACTCCGTGAAGCAACTTCGTAAAACTACCAGATTGTGGTTTTAATCGTAGTAAATGGCTTTTATTTTTCAAATTTTTTTTTAGTTTTGAAGTTCTCAGTAAACTAAATAAAATCGTCTTACTTATTCTTAAAAAAATAGAGTAAACTGAACTTTCAGGCTATGATAATATTTTATTTATTAATATTACATTTATTATGTTCTTGCAAATTCGACAATTTTCTTAAAAGATCATCCTTTTTGGATTAAATTCGTCTTTTTGGGTTGAAAATTCCACTATTTTGGTATAAAATTCACCTATTTCGTTCAAAAGTAACTTTTTTATTGAGAATACATATTTTCGGGTTGAAAAGTCAAATGTTTTGTACAGATAATTCAACCATTTTTTTTTTTTCATGACTGAATTGATTGAAAATTCATCTCTTTGGGTGAAATTAAATTTTTCTGTTAGAAAATACAACTGCTTGCTTGAAAATAATTCTGTTTTGGTTGAGGATTCAACTATTTTGTTTAAAATTCGTCATTTTGATTGAATTCAACAGTTTTTAATTAAAAATTAATATCTTTTTTGGTTGAAATATCATCTATTACATTTTTTGTTGATATTTTATCTTTTTTGGTTGAAAATTCAACTACTTGGTTGAAAGTCGAACTACTTTGTTAAAAATTCATTTTCTCGGTTGAAGATAAATTATTTCATTTGCAAATTCCTATTATTTATTGAAAATTTAACTATTAAGTTGAAAAATCGTCTTTTTGGTTAAAAATTAAATTATTTTGTTGAAAATTCTACAATTTTGTTAAAAAATTATCCTTTTCGGTTAAAATTCAACTATTTGATTAAAAATTCACTTATTGCGTTGCAGATTCGTCTTTATGTTGGAAAATTAATTTTCTTGGTTAAA
>CAKNYM010051706.1:0-15803 GCA_932195095.1 Andricus curvator
ATCAGCCACTGCCACCTTCCACCACCCCCAAACCCGTAAATAATTTATTTTCGAACGCACCGTTGCCCACCCGGAAGAGTAGAACACGAGGACCGATCACAAATCCAATTATAGACGGAACTGTTCCTAGTGACGTCACATCCATCCTTCGCCCTGTCCCAACCCTTTCCGTCGGTCTATCGGATAACAATTATCCCCACCAAGGCAATTCGTCGATATCTCACTCCTCTCGTCGCCATCACCGCCATCACCGACACTCATTCGTAATTTGCCCTACCACCCACCGCTCCCTTACTTCATGTCCTTAAACACCCTTAAGTGTACTTCTCACGCATGGGGTTAATCACTAGGAATTTTTGTGTATACCTGAATTCAAGAATTCAATGAAGTCTAGAAAATGCAAACTAATTCACGACCGAATTAATTTGAAGTCATACATATGAAGCCGAGGGGGAAACAACTTCTAAAAATGCGGTCCAGCGGAGGTGCATTACTCCGGATTATATCCGATTGTCCTGGATTAAATCTATATATAAAATTACCCTGGATTACCTACGATTACTATGGATTGCATAAGATCACTATGAATTTCATAAGATTATTAGCTCATCAGAATTCATCAGCGTGAACACATGAATTTTCAACCAATTAGTTTAATTTCTTATGATTTTACAGCGATTTCAGATGAATCGTAATTGAAAATCAGTGTAGAAATGAGTGACGTTATAGTATTGTAAGAAGTGATGCAAAAAATATAGAAACAAACAGTGAATTTTTTATAAGGGATTTCACAGGATTTCACAGGATGTCGAAAGAGTTCAAAGATTTGTCGTTATCTTTCATCAAAGTTTCAGGGGATTTCAAGTGATTTCAATGATTTTAAAGATTTCCAAACATAAAAGGGGACTTTAAGATATTCCTACGGATTTTAGGGGATATTTTGAGAACTCCGGAAGATAGTTGAAATTGAATTTGAAGGTATTCCCAGCAATTCCAAAGATTTCAAGGGATTTCTACGTATTTTAAGAGTTATGAAAAATTTAAAAGATTTTCAAGGATTTTGAGGATTTTAAGTTATTTTAAGAGATTTATGCCTGAATTCAAGTAGGCAAAGAATTCAAGAAAATTCAAAATAATTTCTCATTATAGTACATATGAAACCGAGGGAGAAAAAACTTCTAAAAATGTGGTCCGGCGGAGGTGGATTACCCTCCGGATTACTCTGGATTACCTCGGTATGCAGAATTACTCACGATTATTTGAGATTACTCTCGATTGCATAGGATTGCTCTAAATTACATACAATTATAGTGGATGACTCCGCCGAAACTAGAATCAAGCTAATTTACAACCAAAAAGGATTAATTGTTTTAAATAAATTGCTGTATTTTCTACAAATTAGGTGAATATTTGACCATACAGTTAAATTTGTGACTAGAAAAAATAAATTTTCTACCAAATAGTTGAATTATGAAGCAAAAACATACATTTTCAACCAAGAAGATTAATTTTATATAAATAAGACGTCTTTTCAACCAAGTAGTGAAATTCTCAGGTAAAAATAAGTTTCTAACAAAAAATGAAATAGTTACATTTCTAACTGCAAAAATTAATTTTTTACCAGGAAACGAATTTTCAACAAAATAGTTCAATTTTCACCAAAAAAGTTCAATTTTCATCTAACATGATGCTTCCCTAACCAAAAAATAAATGGTTAACAAAGTATTTGTCAATGAAGGTAAATTTTAATTAAATAGTTGAATTTTCAACCAAAAATATGAATCTTATACCAAAAAGATTAATTTTCAGCCAAAAAAGAAGAATAATCCACAAAATTTATATTTTTTTAACCAGGTAGTTGCATTTTTAAGCAGGAAGAATAATAATTTTTTCACAAAAATATGAACTAAATTTTCAAGCAAAAAACTTAATTTTCTACTAAAAAAAAATATTTCAACAAAATACACCATTCATCAACTAATCAAGAAAAATTTTCACTTAAAAGGAAATAGTTAAATTTTTGGCTCGAAAAATGGATTTTTAACCATAAAATCGAATTTTCAAGAAAATAATTCAATTTTTAACAGAAAAAGAGAATCCTCAACCAGCAAACGGAATTTTCAACAAAATAGTTCAACTTTCTAGCAAGTAGTTGAATTTTCAACTGAGAAAGATACATTTTCGACTAAAAATGAAATAGTTAAATTTTCAGTTTAAAAAAAGGCCGTAGCTGCGTGTACTGAAATTTCGGTACGAAAAGCCAGATTTTTTCGATAAGAGTATGGTACGTGTAGATACTCCCTTAAAAAAAATAATTGTTGACAAAAGAAAGAAAAATTCTCAACAGTATAGTTACATATTTTATCAAGAAAATGAATTTTCTACCAAAATAGTTGAATTTTCTAACTAAAAAGGCAAATTTTTAACAAAACAGTTGAATTTTCAACACCAAAAAATGATTTCTTAACGAAAATAATGAATTTTCCAAGAAAAAATCTTTATAACATAAGATATGCTTATATGAAGAAGAAATTCGGTAAGTGTTATGCAGGCCAAAATGTGCAACCTTTTTTCTTAGCATTTTATCGAATCTGTCGTTGTTTGTGAAAAAGTGTGAAAATACCATTTTTCGATGAAAATTCTTGTGACCTGAAAAATAGCCCTTTAGGAAAAATAATGACACCAGATTGCACTCTAGCTCGGACCAAACCACATTTACAATTTCGCGCCATACGAGATTACCAATCACACTCGAGCAGATGACTACCACCTCAGTCGTATTTTTTCACGACTCACTTTGCAGACGGCCCTACCGTCTCATAAAATGCTGATTTCGAATAAAATATCGTACATCACTCGTAGTGTTACACATCCTACTCGTGATGTTCTATTTCTGATGTTCTATCCTATTCTACTCGATGATCCTACGAATAAAAAAATATATTTATTTTTGAGTGATTTATTACAGAAAAAATGAACAAATTTTTTTTTTTTAAATAGGAAATAAAAGACTTAATAGCCTTTTCTGCTTTTTAAATGTTTTTTACTTCTCTGACAACATTCTGCCTTGAATATGTGTACTATGCAATAGTAGGATTATGTTTTAATACGTTTGAATTAATCAAAATATGTTCAATGTTGTTCTGTATACCATTAAGCCATTTCCCTTTCAGGGTAGGCGTGACACTACCCGATTCGGGTAGTGTTTCTAGGTGGATAGTTTCTTGTAGTAAATAACCACAAGTGTGGGCTCACCACACCCACGATGTGCCAACAGCACTCAGTTTTCTTGAATGGTCACCCATCCAAGTACTAACCGCGCCCAACGCTGCTTAACTTCAGTGATCTGACGAGAACTGGTTTTTTCAGCGTGGTATGGTTCGAGATGTAAAAAATAAAAAAAAAGATATTAAATCTTTCATGTTTCTAAAAAATATGTGTACATATTTTCGGTCACAACTAAATAAAAAATAAAGTTTTTCCATTATTTTTGTTTAATTTCATTTGAATTCATTTTTTAATTTTTATTATTCAGGATATGCTGTCGATAATATAAACTACAAACTCAAGTAGGCAAGAATCATCGAAATTTACAAATATATCCGATATGAAACAAAATTTGCGCTCTTCGCTCTTGAAAACTTCAATACGTTTGCGATGACTGGATTATTTATGATATTTATGGGACTCACATTTCCAGAATGAACGACTTGTAGTATACACAAACTCTCAAGCCGCGTACAGTTTTGAAATTAAAAATTTTTTTTCGGCCAACCCTTGTCAAGAATGTTTAATTTTAATATTTTAAATTTGTATTGAAATGCTAAAAGATTCGGAATTTGGCCTTTGAATATAATTGATCAGGAAAAAGAAAAAATTGGACAGGGAAAAGTCAGGGAATTTTGAAGATCAGGTTTTGCGGCCACCCTGAACGATGAATTCGAAGTGTTCAAAAAAATTTAGAAGCAGCGTACAGTCTGTACACCTGAAGCTGAAGCGTGTCAATTGTGTCTTTAGTTTTTCATTAACACAGATGAAAAAATTAATTTTGTTATTGCTCGATTTTGACAGTTTTCATTTATAAATACTCCCTTTTGAAAATTCCAAATTGTTAAAGTTATTAACTCATCTCTGGAAATGATAATCGTTGTCAGAATTGAAAGAAGTATTTGTAAAGTCGAGAGTTTAGTCGAATTACACAACGATTCTTTACATGGAAAAGATATTATTCAATTTTTGATGAAAAAAGCTGACAAAAGGTTGGCTGAGAGTTCTGATTATTTAAAAATTACCTGTCGGACTCACTTGTGCAGTTCATCTCACATTGCTCCTCACTTTGACCTTTCTAACCTTCTATCTTGCAGCAGGGAAACTGATTAAAGAAATCCACGTCGAGCGAGGAGAAGACCTGTCAAAATGAAGGCCTTAATTGTTCCAGGTCTGATTGATTAAGGTTCAAATTCTACTCGCTCGACGGTTAAAGGTAATACAAATTTTAGAAAATATTGAAAAAATGCTTAACAATAAAAAAAAAAGAACACGAACACAACAGTCAAATAAGAGTCAAATCATTGGAAATAGAAATTTCGTTATACACAGAAAAAAAAAGTCTTGATTCAAGCCCAAGAATGAACTAATTTTAAGGTGTAACAAAAAGAAGACCACTTTATCTAAAAACTAGCATACGATTGGAGTTTTAAAAGAAAATGCTTGTAGAACTGAAGAGAAGCCGTTTCAAGGGCTTAAAAGTATCCTCAAGTTAGAATGCGGGCTTGGACTTAGTCGCTGTGGGGATTGAAACTAGTCACGATTTTGAAATAAGCATCTGATCCGTTTCAAATTTAACCTAAAATATGACTGAAATGTAGCGCAAGACTGCAAGCAAAAAAATTAACATAGAATGTTAGTTTATCATTATGGGACTATAATAAAAGTTCTGTTGCTTAAAATGATTTTATTTTAAGCGAAAGAATTTTTTTTATAATCCCATATTGACAAACAAACTTTTTATGTAGTTGTTTTTGCTTTTGAATGAAGTATATATTTTTTCAGGTTAGGTCAGTTAAAAATGAAATATAAACGATGTGCGGCACATTTCAGAACAAAATTGAGTTTCAATAATTTACTTACCTTGAAAAGCAGTGATGATCTTGCGCATAAATAAATTAAGTACTTGATTTTGATGCACATTATCAAAAAATTTTCTTACTTTCGCTCGCCACAGCGTTGTTCATTCCCGCTTTGGCGACGTCACACCTTCGTCTAATTTCCGATTCTAGAATTTCGCCTCTGGAGGGCTACAAATTATTTTCTTTTTGATCTTCTTTTTAGCCAATAAGATCTTACTACATTACTTAGACTAATACGGCTAATTTCAAGATTAATATTTAAAAGTCAGTCTCAATAATGTTTCCCTTTCAGTCTTAAACCCATTAGAACTTATTAATAGACAATCTTTATGCTTTAATTTAGTTATTTACTTAATTTGAGCCCAAAATAAAAACAAGTCTAACATGAATTTAAGACTTTTTTTTTCTGTGTAGTATCTAGTGAGGGGTAAGTTATCTTTCAAAAGGAACTAGTGATCGTTATTGTGACCGATTTAAGATATAACTTTTTCTCAATTACTTCCAGTTTTTAGAAATACATATTATATGAGAAATATATACTAAGGCAAATACACAATAAACCCTAGAATATCAAACCCTTGCATACCATTTTGATTATATCAACATCAGATCAAAATGATCCACTTCAGCGGTTCAAAAATTGATTTGTACAAAACTTAATTTATACCTTTCGAATGGCAGTTGTTATAATTCTTGCGGAAAGTCGTAGGTTATTTATGACTGAAATATTATTGTTACAAAACAAGGACCGTTTTAGAAAATTTTGTATCATAGGATTGGAGAAAAATCACTCTCACTTCTGGAACATTTACAACTTCTTGGAGCCAGCAAAAAATGTTTCAAAAAGCGTCGAATTTTCAACAAATATTTGAATCTTCAAAGAGATCAATTTTTAAACAAAACATATAAATGTTCGCCCCAACATGGAATAGTTAAATTTTCAGTTAAAATTGATTTTTAACAAAAAAAGACGAATTTTCAACAAAAGAGTCGAAATATCAACCCACGAGATGTATTTTCAACTGAAAGGATGAATGATCTACAAAAAAAAAGAAGTTTTAACAAAGGAGTTCAACTTTCAACCAACTTGTTAAATTTACAACTGAAAAAGATGTATTTTCGCTCAAGAAGATTAATTTTTTACCAAAGAGTTAAACTTTAAGCCAAAAAGATACATTTTCAACCAAAAATGGAACAATTCAATTTTGAGTAGAAAAAATTAATTTTTAACCGATAAAAGCAAATTTTTTAACTTCAATTTTCAACCAAATGGTTACATTTTCAACCAAAAAGGATGAATTTCCAACCAAGAATGTAATAATTGATATTTCGTCAAAAAATTGTTTGAATTTTCAATAAAAAAACAGTTGAATTCAAACAAAAAAGACAACTTTTTAACCAAGTAGTTGTATATTCATCTAAAAAAGATAAATTTTTAATCAAAAACGGAATAGTTATATTTTCAGTTAAAAAATTAATGTTGTACAAAAAAATGAATTTTTAAAAATATTGTTAAATTTTCAACCATGGAGATAATTGTTTAACTAAAATGATAAATACTAAACCAAAAAATTAATTATTAACCAAAAGAGTTTAAATCTTAACCAAGTAGTCAAATATTCAACCAAGAATAATTGGATTTTTAACCAAAGAAATTAATTTTCAACTAAAGTGATGAATCGTCATCTGGGATAGCTAAATTTTCAGTTAAAAAATTAATTTTTGAACAACAAAAAGGCTGATTTCTAGCTCTGGAAATTAATGTATTTTTCCCTTGATTTTTATCTTTCTAAAAGAGTTTCTATAGATTTTTGAAAATTTTGAATTTCACACAGAAGAAAAATTTTCTATTTTTAAACTTTTGAAAACCAGCCGCCACAATTTGAATAGTGAAAATTAAAAAAGTTGCAAAAGTAATAAAATTGATTGATTGTCGTAAAAAAATATTTGTGAACTACGTTTTAAAAGTAACTAACAAAGTAAAGATTTTTATATTTACTATTACTGAAAAATTTGAATAGTAACGAATTCGTTACTCATTTACAAAAAAAGGTTCGTAACCAATATCTTTATCACAAAAAGTAACTACTTAAAATAAGCTAGTTACTTCCCATTACTGATAGTATCAAGTGTATCTAAAATGGAAATTCTATAATAATGTTTACGGCTGCTACAAATGATTAAAATCATTAACACTATGTTGGTCCGAAATTTTTTGTTGTTGATATTTTAAAGTCATACCCCTTGATTTTGTGACATTTTTGGTCAAAAAGAAATTGTATAATTTTTTGAGAAACACAAAGGCTGAAAGATACTGCAAGGTAATTTTTAAGTGTCTTCTGAATTTTATTAAATTGAAATTAAAATGGTAAGCATAAATTATATAACCATTTTTGATATACGAGTATGGAAAATAATGCCTTTAAAATGAAAATTTTAAGTTTTTGCTAAACTGCATCAATTATGACATCACTCTAAGTGGAAAGTGGACAAAAAGTTGAAAATTTCAGATAAAACCGAAACTTTCTAGCATTTTTCAAGGAGAATATTATTAAAAATAATAATAAATTGTTTGGGCACTGATATTTGTTAACTTGAATCTAATTGAAAAGTGGACAAGAGGCGGAAAATTTGAGAAAAAACTGCAACTTTCTAGAATCATTCTAAGAGAATGTTATCGTGAATAATAATAAATAATTTACACAATTATTCCTGTTAAATTTAATGGATTATTGCCTCGCTTTATATAAAAAGTTGAAAACGAGTTGCACAATTCGAGAAAAACCGCGACTTTCTAACTCTATTCTAAAAGAAATTTGCTTAAAACAATGATAAATTGTTGAAAAAATTATTCAAGCATCTAATCATCAGTGAAAAAGAAGTATTTGTTGTATAAGAAACAAATTGTTTTTATAGAACCACAACAAATCATAATTAGCGCAAAAAACTCTCAAAATAAAATTTGTCACTTATGTAGTTTTTTTGGGACCCTATAAAACAGACTTATGGGGTTGATATCAAAAAAATAATTATTCATTTGTATTTTCTAGCAAATTATGAAGAGAAACATTGAGTTTGAATGCGATTCACCTAATATTGACTATTCTGAATAAAATTGATAAAAACGTATTTTTTCTTCCGAGAAATACGTGTTAAACCTAATGGGGTTTGCTGAAGCTCAAAATATCATTAAAAAACACACCCACTTATTTTTTTGTTATTTCAAATCAATTTGGGGCAACATGCATACAAATTTGAAGAAAAAAACTTTCCAATGAATTTTTGCATCACCCTAGTGTACCACCCTGGTGAACCCTACACTATCAATATTTGAGACAGCTAAAAATTTTGTTAAACCCTTAACAAAAGGACTGAAGACTGAAAATAAATCATTCTTTTCTTCTAGTAATTATTTCCTCTCTTTCATCGAGACCGAAGCTTTCAGTCTTCACTCATTATCAAACTGCTTAAGCCTAAAACGAGCGCATCCCGCACAGAAAAACTGTAGAACAAAAGAGAGCTTAGAGTTTTTCATGCTTGGCATTACATTTTCGTATCAGAATTCCATAAAGTGCAGACTGTAATTATTGCAGGAAAAGTTTTGTCATCAGTGATTCATGCACTTCTTTAATTCGTGTTTTTTTCTCAGCAGAGTAGTGAAATAAAGTAGTAATCTAAAAGCGAGTAGAGGCCGATCCAAAGTCCGATACAGCGGCCGACGGCGAGTGCAAGGGGACTGATAACAGTAATTACGCCCGGGAACTGCCTTGCAGAATGGCAAAATAAATTAGCCCTATTCACATCCGTACTTCTATTAGTCGCTTTGATATTCTCAATCGAGAGCTCTGACTTATCGTTAGGTATGCGAATTCAGCAGATTTCACTGAATTGCGCTGATTTTCATTCTCATGTAAAATATACATCGCGTACGTGTAATCACTGCTACGTTTCAATGACAGGAGAGTCATTAATTATTACCGATAGCTTTAACACGAAAAGTCAAGATCCAGGGGGATATTCAAATTGATCTGGAATGCAAGGGTCAAAAGTTAATTAAAGTCTAAGGGTCGCCAACAAAGTGACCAGAAATCTCCTTTTAATTATCGATACCGTCAACCGGGGTAATGATGGATTAAACTTCTTGAATTTTACAGATACCGGCTCCCCCAAAAAGAAGAAAATGTAAAATTTTGTTGTAAATATACGTAGGGGAGCGGCGGCGAATGCGGCGCACATAAAGGAAAATGCACGATTAAAATTCAAATATAAAGTAAAATATTGTAATAAAATATATTTTGTTTAGGCTAATATCTTACCAATGCTCTACGCATGGAGATAATTTAATTGAAGGTTGTTAAAACAGTTAATTAATGTGTTTTCCAAAAAGTGCATCTGCGCCAAGTTGTCCTACCTTGTTTGGTAATGTGGCGTGTTTCGATTTCAATTCATAATTATTGAAGAAAAAACAAATTATGAAGAAAAATTAGTGGAATTTGATAAAAATAAGATAAATATATTTACGTTTAATATTATTAACATATTTGAGGGATTATGTCTGCCGAAATTTGAAGAAAAAATGTTTTTTTAACAGTGCAGATTGTCTCACAATAATTTGAGGAGTGCTACAAATTTTCTATTTTAAGATAAGCTTACAGACGTTTTATAAACAAAAAATCAAAATTATATTAAGAATAAGTGAATTTTATTCTTTTCCAAAACAGTTATAATGGTTCAACATTCAAATAATATCATGACTCTAAACCTTCTAAATATTCATTCTGTCAGAACAAACCTAACCCGAAAACTGGTAAAGCGATTTCAAAATACAGTTATTCTAAAATAACTCTAAAATACACGATTATTATTGGAATAGAACTTTTTTATACATATTAGAAACGAAATATTACTACTTGAGTAAATATTTCTTACCTTCTAACTAAAACCGGCACTTTGTTACTACAAAATTCTCGAATGAAAAGAAACCACAAACTTGTGTGCCAAGTTACCTGCCGATTTTAGCCTGAATACGCCATATTGCCAACGGCGATACCACGCTGAAAACACCAGTTCTCGTAAGATCACTGAAGTTAAGCATTGTTGGGCGCGGTTAGTACTTGGATGGGTGACCGTTCAGGAAATACTGCGTGCTGTTGGCCCGTCGTGGGTGTGGTGGGCCCACATTGGTAGTAAATATCCACCTAGAAACACTACCCAAATCGGGTAGTGAGGCAATGAACTTTCGAGTTCGAACTGCTAATCAATGTATGTATGTATACGCCATATTAGTCGCATGTGAATAGTATTTAATAAAGATATTTTACATAAAAGTTTATTATTTTTACTCAAAATGTTAAACTTTAAAGCATTCAAGAAACTCGGAACAGTATATTTCCAAAAATGTTCATAAGTTTACACGAAACTTCTGTAATTTTCTACTTGTTTTTAGTTACTCTGACAATACAAGTGAAAGAACCAAAACTAACTTTTCGTCATAAAAATCAGGCAATTAATTTAATTATCTGAATTTTTTAATAATGTAAGGTTGAAAACATACATACATGTAATGAAATTATCTCCACAAGCAGAAAGTGCGTTAATATTCGAAAACTCGAACGCGCCACATTAGCCTCCGCGCCGCATTTTCCGCCGCTCCCCTAAGTGGTTAATTACCCGGATTTTTGGTACACATTAGATTAAAAGTTGGCAAGACCACGGATCAAACTTAAAAAATTCAATTTTATAAAAATTATGTTTGAAAAAAAATATTGAAGAGCCTACGGATTTTTTGTTAAATAATACATATATTGACCTATTTTTGTCAGGAAATGAAAAAATAGGAAAATGATGGTTATATATCGGTGGAACCTAGCCTAAAAAATGACATACATTGGAAATTGAACAATTTTGACGTTACGCTTCTATAACTATGAATAAAAGTCTTTCAAAAAGTATATTACAAATAATATGAACCTAATGGAAAAATATATAAAGAACTTTATACCAATTATCAAAAGATTCTCCTTTCTATAACCTTCATTTTTTCTAAGCATACCTAGGTATTTTTAAAAACAATTAAAAAGTCCGTTATTTTTTTTAAGTAACCTGTGATGTCGAAACAAAGCTTTTCACATGATCTGGACGCAAGAAAAACTTGTTTGCATTCTTTTATCAATAAAAAAAGTTGTTATTTACTAATGTCGAAAGAGAATTTTTTGTCTAAATGAAATTTTCAGGATATATACTGAAGACTCTTAACTACAATTAAATATAGTATAACCGATGGGCTAATTATTCCTGCATTCTGGTCACTTATTACGAAAAATCATGACAGGTTAAAAGTGGAATGTGGAAAGTGGAAAATGGAAAGTGGGATGTGGGAAAATATAGAATTACAGATTATTCAATTTTCAAGATTTATATTTTAAAAGTATGTAATTTGAATTTTTTTGGAATATTTCAATTTCGAAAATTAACAGTGCAAAAATTTTTTATTTGAAAGATGTATAAATGAAAATTCTTAAAGTTGGATGGTTTTGGGAATCAAAAGGCAAGTTTTTAATTCTAAGTCTTCCAAATTAAGGCAATTTCGAATTCAAGGCATGCAAATTACAGAATTTTTAATTGTAGAACTTGAGCCATGCAAAATTTTAAATTTATCTTGTTAAATTTGAAGAGTCTTCAATTTTGAAGATTTACAATTTAAAGTTTAACAATTTTTATGAGTTACAATTGGAAATTCTGCGGTTTAGGAAATATTGAATTGCAAATTATTCAATGTTCAAGATTTATATTCTAAAGGTACGTGTATGTAATTGTAAACGTTATTTGTTTGTTGAAATAGTTCACCTTCAAAGACTTAAAATTGAAAATTTTTCAATTTGAATTATTTGCAATTGAAGGCTCTTCAATATTTAATGTGTATCAAAGAAAATTAAGCAATTTCGAATGCTTTTTTGAAACAGTTACATTTTCAAGATTTAAAATTGAAATTCATTCAATTTCCTATATTTTTAATTTCAAATTCTTTAATTGTACGTAGTAAAAATTACAGCGTTGATATATATTTTTTTAATTCTTATCATTTATGACGTATAATATATGTTTCCGTATATAAAAAAGGAACTTCCGGTAACTTGAATAGGTGACAGGAACTGTAACTAGTTACTTTTTTTTCACAAAGTCAGTTAAAAATGATTTTTATGTCTAATGAGAATTTGATATTTGAATTTAAACTAAAGAATTACCATTCACTCTCAAAAACTTCAAGTCAAAATAGAATTTTATAAATTGTCAAAAAAAGTAGAAAAAAATGTAGACAAAACTCAGGGGAAAAAGTACGCGATAAGTGAGCAGAAACATAAGAGCTTCAATTTGGACAAATTTGATGAATGAATTTAAACTTTATTATTATTATTTCGAGGGTTCGAGTTTTTGCTAGGAATTTCGGTTTGACGATAAGAAGATATGGATTGGAATTGGAAATATTCGCTGCAAACCATTAAAATTGCCTGGGGTAATATTATTATATTATATTACTTCAACGAGTAATATAAAGCAATGGTTCATCAAAATGAAAATAAAAAATATTGTGTCTGAATAAAATATTATTGAAGGAGATTACCGTATACCCTTTGAAACTGAATTTCAAAAAACTTTTATAATCTTTCAATCGGAAAGCGTCAGCGCATCGCTATTGTAACGAGTGAGAACCAATAGCGTCGATAAAAATATTTCCATTTTGGGTGTCATTTGTTCCTCGTGAATTGAACATTTGAATGCCGTTATCACCAAATTTATTCAGTCCGAAGACTACTCAACCGTTGCCATGTGCCAGTGAATTTGTTGCTTCGTAACGATTTTTGTCCGCACGCTAAAATCATCTAGTATTCTAGAGTAAAGAAAAATAAAATGAGCAGAGTAAAAAATCAATTTAAAAAATAAACTATTTGAAAACAAGAACAATTCCTTGCGTTTAATATTTTTTCTAGGATTTTCCGATCGGAAAAGAAAAACAGGGTTGCTACAAAATCCCATTTTCGAAATTCCCTGACGTTCCCTGATTTTTCCCTGACCAATTTTCATGTACCCTGATTGTTCTAAAATTTTCTTTTAGGTATATAAACAACCTTACACTAAGGAATCAATTATGTTATTGCAAAAAACTGTGTGTTTCTGAAATTATTTTAATCACATTTAGTGTCAACAATCGTACATAATTTGATAAGAGGCCATCCACAAATTACGTAAGACGTAAGTAAAATACATAAATTTTCGACCAAATAGTTGAAAACCAAAAAAGAAGAATTTTGAACAAAAGTGTTGAATTTTCAATTGAGAAAGACTTTTCCGTCAATAAAGAAAAAAAGCTCATCCAAAATGTTGAATTTTCAAGCCAAACATACTGATTTACTGCAAAAGTTTTCAAGCGTAAAATAAGAATTTTTAACAAAAAACTTGAATTTTCTACCTAAGTAATTAAATGCTCAACCCAAAAAATACGAGGTTTAAAAACTATAAATAAATTTCAAACTAAAAAAAATCATTTATCAAGCAGAAATGGAATAGTTACATTTTCAGTTAAAATTACGAATTTTCAACTGAATTGAACCGAATATTCAACAAATAGTTAAATTTCTAATCGGAGAAATAAATTTGAACTAAAACGATAAATCTTGAATCAAAAAATTTTTTTGAACCAACTATTCGAATTTTCAACCCAATAGATGATTTTTCTACAAAAAAAAGACAAATTTTCAACAAAATACGTGCGTATTTAACTAAAGAAGATAATTTTTCAGTTAGAGAAATAAATTCTTAACTAAAAATACAAAGGTTCAACTAATGAGATTCATTTCTATCAAAAAGATGAACCAGGAAGATAAATTTTTACTCTTCTTTATTCATAATGTGTCCCCTAAGGGTTCACATGACTTCCATTTCTTACAACATTTCCTTCTACATGTTTTATAAAGTCGTCTCCTTACTATTTACAGTTATTTACACCTATTTACAGAAAAGCTTATATCTATATGCTCATTTCTATTTTTTGACGATAGCGCAATTTGTGACGTGTTAGAGAACGAGTGAGCAAGTGATCGAAAGCGAGAGTGCAAGCGAGAGAGAGAGAGAGAGAGCGATAACGCAAACGTATCTTAATTTACTTATGCTATTACATAACCATTACTTACAAATCTTTACGCTTCTAATTTAAGCGACTTCCGTTTTCTTTTTCTTTCACTTCTCTTGTAACTCCATTTTGCCATTTTTTGCATCCTTTTTGCATTCTTTCATTCCTTCTCATTCGCTCCCCTAGCACCCTCTAACTCCTTCATCCCCTCATCCCCCAAACCTTCCTACCCTAGAATCTTTACCACATTCTGTTGCCAGCTTCCTCTATCTTCCATTCCTCTCCTACATCCTTCCCATACATGCTCCCATGTTATCTCTTCCCATTCACAGATTCTGCACTTCCTGTTCTATTTTTTTTCTCAATCTAAATCTTGCTATTCTGGTCCATCTTTTCTCTTCCCATCGCTTTTCTAAATACTTTGGTTCTCCTTCCTTTTTTATCATCTCATACAATTTATTATATGTAGATTCCTGAATCATGCCCCATCTTTCTTTTAATTGTCTTTCCCTCTCCCTTTTTCCACTTCTTCCTAGTTGACTCCAGTACCGTCTTCTATATCTCTAGCCTTAAAGAACTCCCTCCTTTCTTCTTCCCATTTCGTTAATTCCATCTTCTACCTCCATCAAACACTTTCTCGCTAACTCCCCTCCCTTTTCCTTCCTCAGCTTCGTCGCAAAATTTCATGCCTTTTTCCCGCTCTAGTATTTAATTTATCCCTTTGCGCTTCTTCTCTCACCATATATCCCGGCGTCCTCCAGTCTACCCCTAGCGTCCACCTTATATGCCTTTCTTGTAAACTCTCAATCTCTTTCCTTTCTTTTCATCCCCATATCTCTGCTCCATAACCTAATACCGGCCATACCAGCGTATTAAATAACCATATTCTCCTTCTCCCATGTTTTTTAAACCTTTTTCCTATTCCCCATATCTGTTCATTATACCCTGCTGCTTTTTTTATCCTCTCTCTTATATGAGCTCTATCAACGAAACGGTACATTCTCAACCAAAAAAGTCAGTTTTGAACCAAAAAGATGAATGTTTAACTAGTGAGATTAATTTTCTACCAAAAAGACAAATTTTGAACAAAATAGTTGAATTTTTACCTTAAACATATACATTTTTAACTAATAATAGTTAAATTTTCAACCAAATAAAATAATTTTTCAAATTAGTTGAATTTTTAACCAAACAGATAAATTTTAAATAAAGAAGATTAAAATTGTACCAAAAAGGTCAATTCTCGACAACAAATGAAAAAGTTAAATTTTTAGTTAAAAAAATAATTTTCAATAAAAAAACTAATTTTTAACCAAAGAAATAAATTTTCAACTGAAACGATAAATTTTCAACCAAGAAGTTGAATTTTATGCCAACAAAGATTAATTTTGAACAAAATACTTGAATTTTCAAGAAAATATTTGATTTTTGAATAACATTTTTAATTTAATAGTTGAATCCCTGACCAAAGAAATGAATTTTCAACCAAGAAGATTAATTGATTTAAGACTTTCACGATGATCCATTATAATAAATTTAAATTAAAA
>CAKNYM010051706.1:22400-76054 GCA_932195095.1 Andricus curvator
TTTTTTTTTAGAATTAATTTTGAAAAAATAAGTTGAAATTTCCCCATGAATCTTAAGAACATTTTCTTCATTCTCTTGATACCGTGCCTAATTCAGTTTACCTAGAAAGTGTTCAAATCCTGAAAAATAAAAATTGTCTTGAAGTCTTCCATATTCTTTATCCACACATTTTGAAATCTTCAAAACTTAAAATTATTCTTTTAAAATAAAACCTAAACAATTTAAAAATTTTCCACGAATCTTTAAAAAAATGAATCTCCTCAAATCTTTCAAAATTATCAAAAAGCTTCTAAATTTTTTTTCGAAATTCTTCGAAATAAGTTTTTGCACATAATTTAATTTTTCTCATCTCTTTGAAAATGTAAAAAACTTTAAAGTTATAGTGTGGTAGCAAAATGTTAAGAACAGAATTATTTCACAATACTTGAAAAAAAATAATTCTCGACAAAACGGTTGCATTTACAACCAAATGGTTGAACTTTTGAGCAAAAGGGATGAATTTTCAACAAATTAGTTGAGTCATAACCAAATAGTTGAACTTTTAACCTACAAATATAAGTTTATCATCAATTAGTAGAATTCTTAAACAAAAAAGTTTAAACTTCAACCATAAACAGTTGCATTAAAAAAAAGTTGAATCTTCAATCCAAAAGAACGAATTTTCTATCAAAAAGAAGATGAATGTTCTACAAAAAGGTTGAATTTTTGACAAAAAATATGACTTTTTAAAAAAATAGTTGAATTTTCAACAAAGTAATTAAATTTTTAACTAAAATAAAATTTATAAAATCTTCAACCAAATAGTAGGATTTAAGCCAAAAGAGAGAAATTCCAAACCAAACACATAATAGTAAACTTTTCAATTTTGAGAAATTAACTTCTTTTACAAAAATAGTTGAATTTTCTTATTAGGTTTTATTCATTTAGTTCGCATTTCAACGAAAAAACAAGAAAAAGGGGACGTTTCTTGAAAACAGGGAAAAATCAGAAATTATTTTTAATCATTTTTTATTCACATTTATATTTTCTGTGTGTTATGTGACATCCTACGCTACCCCTTTCCGCTTCCTTGTAAGAAATAGCTACAAAACTGTTACCCCCCTGCCAGTGTGACGGAGTTTTTAAACGGTCCCTAAAGAAAAATCTGAAAATTCATTTTTGTCATTTTGCTCGTAAAATATTAATTTAAGAAAAATTTTAAACAGGAATATGTATTTCAATGAAATCTACAACTTCTATGTACAACATTTTTATCGCAGATAATTATTTTTGAAAATTTGAAAAAAACTAATTTTTAAAAAATGTAAAAAATGTTAATAACTTCATTTCTATTAAGCTGAGCCGAAAATGCTTTTGCGTATTTCGACTGGGATGCAAAAGAAGCCCTTAGGCCAAGTATCAAGTAAATATTCTTGGGAGTCCTTTTCGGAAGTATACCCAACCTCAAGTCTTATATGTCTGACTATACACGGATTATCTACTTGAATAATTATACTACTTAAAATGACATTACTCAAAGCTAAAAATAAACTTTCTTTGAGCTAAATATATCTGACACTAGAATATTGAATGAAATAAGTTAAAGCAGTATATTTATGACTGAAAATGACTTTTCCATTTTGAAGCTTCTACTTAAGATCGACTGACTAAAATTATTTTGCATTACTTGCTCTTCCTTCTTGATAAATTGATGAGACTTACTTGAATGTATTCTCACAAGTTTGTACGTGATTTGATCTTCTGAAAAACTCCACTTCTAATATCTCTGACTATATACGATTTTTCTATTTAGATATTTATACTACCGGAAATGAACTTTCTGAAAGATAAAAATAAACGTTCTTTGAACTACATTTATCTAATATAAGAATATTAAAGGAAATCAGCTGAAGTGACTTGATTCTTCCAAAAAGCTTTTATATCAAGTTATAGATCATGAAAAATAAATAAAGCTATTTTATAGTTCCTGAATCTGAAGATACGCAAGTCTCTATTTTCTGACAAAAATCCTTTCTACTACTGTGTTCGAGTCTAAAAATTTCAGTGAGTCGGAAGAACCGGAAGATGCATTTTATGACTTTTGAAATACTTCCGAGTGTAGAACAAGAAAACGAGACTGATAGAGAACAAGTTACCACGTATAAGAAACATAAAGTTAATCAAGCGAATAAAGCGATAACGATAGACGTTGAAATATTTCCACATAGCCGTCGCAGAAATGGTAAGGCAGTAAATCAATGTAGTGGCTTTTCTGTAAAGCATGAAATCTCCTACGTGCATGGCATGCGTCATGCAAATGCCACACCCTTAGTGACATCTACGTGAGAAAAGTCTCCAAGGAAGAACTTCATAGATCATAGTCTATTCAAATATTATAACAGTAATCTCAGATATATGTAATTATAATACCATACCGTACTACAAATACTACACGAATGTATCTATTGAGATTCGCGGTAGCAAATCTTAAATTGACTTATTTGGTTGTTAAACAAAAGAAAATTACGTGAAGTTGCTTCGGCAATGACCGAAGTAAGACCTGAAAAAAATAAGACGCAGAAAATGTAAGCCTAGCTTTTTTCTGGGTGGAATAATAATAAATTCTTAACTGATTTGAAAGGATCTTGGTAGCTGACTGATCAATAGGGTGGTCCAAGAATACATTGGAATTTAAAAAAAAATTGAAACTTCTTTTGGGACGGAAGTGAATTGAAAAAAATGACTAATCGCACGAACGGATATCTCTCTGTCGCTCTCTTACAAGTATACTTTCTATCGTCTATACCTTCTGTCTCTATTCGCGTCTCCCTTTTCTGCGTCAATTCGTATTGCTCCTTTAGATATCCCCACTATTGCAAGCCTAACCAAAGCCTGTATATGCTCTCTGTCTATCTTCTCTCTCTCTTCTCTCTCTCTCTCTCTCTCTCTCTCTGCACTCTCATGCTATGCGATATTCTCAAAACTCATAATAATTCCACATTAAAAATTTCAAAGGAATTAATTCATCAAAGTTTCACTTCTGCCGTGTGGCCCCACTGCCACACATAAGAAAAAAAGGTGTTTTTGTAAATTTGATATAGAATCGTCAATATTGGGTGAATTGATCCGAAACTCAACATTCATTTCCACATTTGGCTATATAGAATACAAATAAATAATAAAGTCTAAAATATAACCCCCATAAGTCTGTTTTATAAGGTCCTAAAAAACCATTAGTGAGAAATTAAGTTTTGCGGGTTTCTGACTCGAATTATGATTTTTTTGCGGTTTTTTCTCACACAAATCGTTTCTAATACATAAAATACCACTTTCTGCTGATAACTAGATGTTAAAATGAATTGATTGAACAATTCATTATTGTTCTTAACATTTTTCTCTTAGGATAGAGTTAGAAAGTCGCAGTAATTTTGAATTTTTTCAACTTAGTTTTTTCTAAAGTTTCCCACTTTTTGTTTACATTTCAATTGGAGTGAGGTAATAATTAATTTAAGCTTCGCAAAATAATTGTTTAAACAATTAATTATTATTATGAATATCATTTTCTCTTGGAATAATGCTAGAAAGTTACGGTTTTCCTAAAATTTGAAAGTTTTTGTCTATTTTTTATTTAGAGCAGGATTACAAATTATTGCAATTTAACAAGAATAATAGTTTGAACATATTATCATTATTTTTAACTATGTTCTTTCATAGTAACGCTCGATAGTTGCGGCCTTTTCTGAAATTTTCCACTTTTTGTCAACTTTTCACTTAGCGTGTGATAACAATTACTTCAAGTTTACCAACATAAATGTTTAAACAATTAATTATAATTTGAAATAATATTATCTTTGGATAATACTAGAAAATTTCGGATGTTTTTGTAATATATAACTTTTTGTCTACTTTTTACTTCGAGCGAGGTAAAAATTAATAAAATTTAACGAACATAATAGTTTGAACAAATTATTATTGTTTATAACTACCTTCTCTTATATTAATGCTAGATAAATGCGGTTTTTCCTGAAATTTTCCACTTTTTGTAAATTTTTCTCTTAACGAGGCAATAATTAATTTGAGTTAATAAACATAATTATTTAAACAATTTGTTTTGATTTTTATAACTATCTTTTCTCAGGTAATTGCTAGGAATTTGGGGTATTTTCTGGCATCTTTAATTTTGATTTGGCTTTTTATTTATGAATAAATGATAAATAAAAAATGAAGACAGTAATTTTTTAAACAATCTCTTTCGTTTGTGTGAATACATTTTTTTGAAATAAAACAGATATTTGAAATATTCTTTCAATTTTCTATATGGATCATATCAAATGTAAATTTTTCATGAAGCAGTTACTAATCATAGCGTTTTTGTTCAAATAATTATGAATATTTATTTTTTTTTCTGAATAAAAGTTCAAAAAAAGCTGAAAGTTTCAATAAAACCCCGCAACTTTCTAGCATTACTCTACGAGAAGACATTTATTAACCATGATAAATTGTGTTAACAATTTAGTATGTTAACTTGTTAAATTTCATTGATAATTCTTATCTCGTTCTGAGTGTATATTCATTGTATACAAAATTATTATTGAAAAAAAACTATGGAAAAAATGGTGGATGTATACGTTCGAGCAATATTGTTTTTAAATCTATTCGTAAGCTTTAAGATTTTTTAGAGCGTTGACTTCTTGGACAGCACTTCTTAATTTTTTGAGTCAAGTCAAAATAATTTTCATTGTAAGTATTTAAAAATGAAGAATTTCAGAATTAAGAATTAACATTTACAAACAAAATAAATCAAGATGAGCTGGCTGTCATGTGGGCCGGCCTGCTGGAGAAATCCAAATATATTAAAAATCGATTTCTAATGTATTAACTAGCCATCTAAAAGATATTCTTGTCTTGAGACAAAAAATTTCCAAAAGGACGGTCTCAAATATTTTACCTGTGCGATTTTTAAAATTAATCTATTTTAAATTAAGGGTCCTTGCACAAACCACGTGGTTTCTTCATGGGTGAGGGGGGTTCCGAGTCCCAGCCACGTGGTTTTACACTTAAGTGTTGAAAAAAATAAAACGCATGGCCAGAAAATAGCAAAATGTTCACTGAATACAATAATAGGTCCAAAAATATTTTAAGACCAAATAAATCAATTTTAACCCAAATAGTGGATTTTTAAACCAGAAATATTAATTCTTCACCCCCCCAAAAAAAAAAAAAATTTTCAACAAAATACATGAATTATCAATTAGGGGCCTTCCATAAACCACGTAGCACCCTGGGGGGGGGGTCTAAAATAATGCCACGGTGGACTACATGGAAGGAGGGGGGGGGGTCCAAAAGTGGCAAAAATTGGGCCTCGTGGTTTATGGAAGCCCCCTAAAGGATAAAAATACATAAAAAGACAAGCTCCTTTAAGGCTAAAAAAACTAAAAATTCAAATTATAGCTATAGAATGGACGAATTGAACTAAAACAAATTTACATTAAAAAATTCATCCAGTTTCGAGAAATTCGAAAATTAAATTATTACATCGAAATTGTAAAAAACTGATATTCCAGCTTTAAATTATGATAGAAATTATGACTTAGCATATCTAAAAAAAATTAAAAATTGGTTTATACATTATTTAATAATTATGACTTAGCATATCTGAAAAAAAATGAAAATTGGTTTATATATTATTTAATACCGAATGCAGTGGAGAACAAAGTAATTAAAAATAATTATCCAGACCCGAGAACATTGAAATTGTAGTTTTTACATTGATGTTGGAAAAAGCTTCTCTATCAACTTTCTACGCAAATAATTACTATAATCGTTATTATTTTTCTGATATTTTATATTTTTGTGTACATTTATATCCATTAGGATTAAAAATACTGAATTATTTTATCCTATGTTACATTGCATTATATTATTATTTTTCAAAAGCTATATTAACTCAGGCTAAAAAAGAAAATCTTTTTTACTTCAAAAAATGAAGCCCTAAAAGAATCCTTTAGCAGAAAGAGGTATTCGCATTTTTCTACTTTTTTTGAGCGAATAAATCCAATTTAAAATATTGGGGAGCAAATCCTTATGCATATCCACCGTAAATTTATATTATTCTTTCATAGCTCAAAATGAAGAAAGCCTTTGATATGAATTGTTAAATATTTAATAAATGTTGATGACCTTAGAAAATTTAATAATAATTTTATAATTAGTGAAAGATTTCAAAAATCTACACTGAAACCATTTTTAAATGGCTGTATCTACGTGTACCCAAAAAATCCGGCTATTTGTACCGAAATTTCAAAACAAAGGGTCTCTTTCTCAGCTCCAGCTATTCGTTCCGGAATAATTCGGGTATACGTACCGAATAATTGATTAATTAAAATTGCAAAAATGTTTCAAATTTCAAATTCAATCTTTGAGAATTGTAGAATTTGAATTTTACGAGTATATAAGTATTAACATTTTAATAAGTTGCATTTGAAAAGACGATAATTTCTAATCGAATCTAAAGCGTCTAGTACTTAAATTGTACAATTTTTGACGATAAACATTCTAAAGAATAAGCAGATCAATATTATTGCTTTGAAAATTCGATCGATAAGTCTGTTATACTTTTGAGGCTATTATTTTGACTTTTTTCTGCATTGTCTAATAACAAAAAATTCTTCTTTCTGGGAAAACTCGGGGTGTCTGCTCAAAATCTAAAAAAAATTCCCTGATGAGTAATTTCTTGATGTTACACGTTTTTAGGAATTTAATTAACCTGTTTAATTTGAGGAGCTTTCCAAAAATAACAATTACGAAATATTTTTGAATATATTAGTTATCATCTTCGAATATAAAAACACATTGATAATACTTAGTAATACTAAAAATAATTAAAACAACTTTTTTTATTTCCATGCTCAAAATTCAATGAATATTTCAAATACTAATATTTTGAATAAAAGATACATATTTCCCTGAGATTAATAAAAATGATAAAAAGAAGTTTGAAATAATTGAGTATAATACCAGTACTAAAGAGTTACTTTTAAGAATGAAAAATCATAGGTATATAATTTTATATTACAAAAAAAAGCATTGTGCAGATTCCAAAAAATTTGCGTATATTTCTAGAACATTCAAGGTATATAAAAATCCCTGACGATTTCAAGTTTTCGAGTTGAGTAGACTCCCTGATTTTTCGTTTAAAAATTCATTTGAATTCAATTTAGAAAACTCAGTCTTGATTAAAAAATACTGGTTTAACGGGCACGTAATTGTTCAATACCATCTTTTACATACCAATATAATCATCCACTTCTATTTTGAAACAGAAAATAATCCATTGTATGAGTCATACGTACCTGAAACAAATAATAAATATGCACCTTAGTGTTCAGTACAAAAATAATATATTTGTTTAATATTCAAGATACAAATCTAGACCTACTTATGTAAGATATTAAGTTTAAATTAGGCATATACTATACACTAATGTTATTTATTAACTATTCATGGTGTCGACTTAAATTCTCAAATTGAAGAAATGCCCTGAAAATTCCAGGTTTTTTCCTGGTACCTCTAGGTTTTTCTAGGTAAAATTTTTTTAATATGGATCCTTTCGAGTATTAAATATCGCCTTTTTAAAAACAATTCTGTACACTATAATACTTGAATACCCCCTTTAAATATCTATCTGTGAATTGTCAAATTGAAATGAACTGAATTAATTAAAAAGACGGGAAATTCAACAAAAAATAGGAATAAATATGCAACAATTACGCGAGTTAATTGTGAATAATTATTTATGAATGGTAATTTCCATACATAAAATGAAATGACAATGTCCTTTAATTTATGAAAGTAACTTTATAAAAGGACGCAAAATTTCTTAATGGTAGGAGATTTTTAAAACGTTATGATGACAGGATATTGAAAATTATACTCATATTATCACTATCGAATAATTAAAGATATGAATGAAACTGAAAAAAATAATCTACTTGTTTTGTATGTGAATTCGAAGAATCATTTTTAAAACAAATTTAAACACGCTCAAAACAATTCCCTGGGGTTTCTCTTACTTTCTTTGACCAACGAAATTCCCTGACAATTATAACAAAGCTTTTAATTTATTTTTGTAAACAGTATTGATATAATTAAATCGGCATAAACAAAATATATTTATAAATTTCTGCATGTTAACATTTAGACACATAAATATAGACGAAGCTATAATATGAAGAAATTATAGTCTCTGCTCTCCAAAAGTAGAATGAGCCTCTTGAATATAAGGTTCTCTATTTATAACAGCCTCTTATATTTTCTTTGAAATAAATAAATTTGTTATAGGAAAGCAACTCCATCCTGCGGTTTTAACTGCAGAAGCTTTTGCAAGAACAGTGCTCATCCGACAATAAATTACCCGCTTGCAGATGGGGTTACCTACCTTACCGACGATATTATGAAACTGACGCTGCTGTAGTATCGACCCAGGCATGGGGTTTACTTTCCGAGCAACCCTTCTTATCCTACCCTGTTTTACCCTCAATGCTAAAATCCTGTCGACATCTCTCGAGTCTCCAGATAACAAAACCTTATCAATAAACTTCATCTTTTAATCCAGGCATTTCGTACGAAAAAAGGTCTTTTCACCGTACTAAGTAGGTAAAGCGCGTGTTTTTGCTAAAACGGTTTATTGAGGGGTCTTAATGAAAATTCTAAATTTCTAGAAATGACTACGACGCGTCCCGGAAATATTTTTGAAGAAAGTTCCAAACATCATGTTTGCGTAGACTGACCCGCCTTTTGTATTTTAGAGACAAATGTTCAGTAGGAAAATTAAACCAGAGAATATTCTGAGAAAGCTAAAAAAGGAAAGAACCTTTTATCTCTAACAGGCGTTCAGTTATCTCTCTTAAAAGATAGCTAATTTTTTTTTCAAAAAAGAGGCTAAAACCCCAATTCTGAAGTTTGCATCTGTACTTTGGAACCTTTTGACTTTAAGAAAAAATGCTTTGTATTTTATTTGAGGAAGACCGAATTTTGAGTAATTCTTAAGAAAATAGCAATAACCAAGCCTCAATAGGGCATCATTTATGACCTCCCAAAGTTGACCACTTTTGACCTATTTTTCAGGGTAAATTACTCTTGTTCAGTTTTTTTCAAAATACTTCGTGTGTGGGTAAAGCTGCGTTAATGATGTTAGAAAAAAGGTTGTAGTGCATAAAAGTATGCGTAAATCTAAAAAAAATCTTCTAGCCTTCATAGATCAGGAGTTATTACTCTTAAAAAAACACACATTTTAAAAATATTTGTAGGCAAAAAAGTTTTTTTTTAATAGCTCATTTCGTGCATATCCTATGGAAAAACGTAACAGAATAAACCATATGAGGCCAAATTTTGCATAAAATAAAATTCAAAAAAATTGTTTAGCTCCTATAGGTCAGGAGATATGACCTATGGCCATGAAAGTGTGGTCATTGCCATTCGCAAGGCTCTGCATGTACTGAAAAATGCACTGCAACCGTATTTGAGCATGTTGGTGGCATATATGCGTATGTGCTAGTAGTTCTTTATATAAATACACTTTTATCTCATTTTTCGTTGAAAAAAATAACTGTTCACAAATTAAAATTGTTTATTCAATTAAATATTTCAAAATTCTATTTCTTTAGTTATACTTGATTTCAATTTCCTGCTCTTATTTATGCAATTAGGCATGTTCAGTTAGAATATGGCAATCACATAATGTTGTAAAACTAATCCCTTCAATAACGTTTTTTATAAATGATGAATAAATAATGTAGAAGCAGTTAATTTATAATTTGTTCTTCATTCACTTTCGACAACAGATATTCTGGAAGTAATTTTCACTTGTAATATGCTAAAGTAATGAGATGCGCTCTTTAGCTATTCTTGAAAAAAACGTCTTTTAAAAAATTCACGTACGTTACATGGAGTCCGGTGCGAGAGTCTTGAACTCTCGGTTAGATCAAGTGGTAGTCCCGGCTCAAATCCTGCTGATGGCATTTTTTTCATTTTTCTTGTCATTCGAATTTCTTTTTTATTCTGATTGACTATTCAATTTATTCGAATCAAGCCGAAATATTAATTTTTGACCAATTTTTTTGTTTAGTGTTATTCTCATATAAGATAAAAAAATAAATATTCAAACATAAATAAATTTAAAATCAAAATAATATAAAAATAGAATATAACTCAAAGAAATTTTCTATTATTAGGAGTCGTCGATAATTACAACGTTTTTACTCTACAAAAAAAATAACTACCCAAAAGTTGGTATTCTATCAAAATAACCAGTGCTTTTTTCACATTTTTTGGATATTGCTAACGGCCAACATAGAGGAGTTGAAAGTTTTCAAAATTGTGAAAAATAAATTGTTGTTCCTATGCCTGTAAAAACTATTGTCAATATGTATTTATATGTACAGTTTTCAATAACAAATGATAATAATAATATAAAATCAGATTAAAAAAAAAAATAATTCTTGCTTAAGTTAGAATTTTCTGAAAAATTAACAAAATATTAATATTTCCTCGTATCACTCACATAAGCTTATCTTTACTTTATCAAATTGACAAAAATTAATCTTTCAATTAAGCTAATTTAGCGTCTTTTTTATTACTTTTTTCTTAAGAAAATAGAGGTGTGTTTATTCCGTTCGAAAACACTATTTGTACTATTATTAGTATTTCAAAAAATACTGGCTTCATCAATAATGTTTTTTTTTTCTAAAATATGATTTTATGTTATTATTTGTTAACGAAAACTGCCCAAATGAAAAATTAGGCACAATTTTTTAATCTATAGACATTTTTTTTTAATTTTTCGAACTTTACCAAAACGATTCGACCAACAACTACTTTACAATTAAAAAAAACAATTTTCAATTTTTCAGTCTTTAAAAATTTTCAAATCCTGTGTGTTGGCCAAAAGTGATATCTAAATTTTCATTTGAAAAACAGGTTATCATGATTGGATACCTGAACTTTTACGACTATACCAAAATAGATTTTAAAAAAGCAATTTTTTACTTCTCTCTCAACCCTCGTATATTATTAAATATTTGTTTCTTAATTTTAACATAAACAAATTTTGCGTAACATTTTTTGAAGCCTGCTTCCTCCCCCATCGTAAGAGGTGCTTTTTTTTCTTTTCGACAATTAATTTTCTTAACTGAGAATTTAAAAATTCTATTTTTCGTTGAAAATTGATCTTTTTAAGCTGAAAATTCATGTAATATGTTGAAAATTCATCTTTTTCAGCAGTTTTCAGCAGAAAATTAATCTTCTACGTTGCAATTCATGATATCGGTTGAAAATTAATTCTTTAAACTAAAAATTTTACTATTCCACTTTTAGTTGAAAATTTGTATTTTTCAGTTGAAAAGGCTGAAACTGTTGAAACGATTTGTTTAAAGAAAACATTTCTTAAACAAATCAATATATATAAAGATTTTTGACTTATTTTCGAAATTATATAACGAATTAAATTACGAAAACAATTGTGATATAATTATTTTTCGTACTTTGACTTTCTGGAGACCTGATTTTTGTGTGCCAAAAATCAGATCTCTGAAAAAAATGGTTTTTATTTTATTTTAATGGTAAGAATGTTATTACTGATAATGCCATTTCAAATAAAAAACATTATTTCGAATGTAAAAGTTTTGAAACTCACAAAAAGCATTTATTTCAAAAATGTTTGTTGTAATTGAATTTTTTCTTACTTATGCTTCTTACTAATTTTTGAAAAATTGTTGAATTTTCGAAACCATGGCTTATTTTTTCGGGGAAAACATTCTCTATACCCCTACTGTTTCCAATTTAACTGTTAATTTTTCTATCGCTGAAATATTTAAAACAATTTTTTAAAAAGAAGATATATTTTAGCTAAATAATTATGTTTAAAGATTATTTACTAATATATATGGTCGACTCCTTATCATAATATTTTTATTTTGAAATAAGATTAACGAGTGAGCGTTGATTTTTTAGAAGCCATTTTTCTCGAGAATGCCAGAAAAGGCGCATCTTACTTCTTTAGCATATCACATGTTTGGTTTATTACGTTTAACTGGGAGGAGTATGAATCAAAACGAAATTCCGAAAGTCGTAGGTTCCCCTTGTAAAAGCAATTTTTTCCAGCATAGTGGAATAGTTTCTATATTCTATGCGCGGAAAGTTGGTCAGGAAAGTCAAACAAGAGATGGGGAATAAAAGGACGAGTAGAGGCTAGGCGCAAGTAGAAAAGCCTTTTTGGAATCGAAGACCAAGGATTAAGCGGAGACAAACCACCGCATCGAGGAAACTACGTAAGCTCTAGAGTCCACAAAGAGATTGCCAATTACTAAACGTTCTCGTAACAATGGTACTTAATCGTCCTTTCATCGATTTCCCTTCGCGGTAAATGCGCATACATATTCAAGCCCTGTCTCCTCAACTTTCTTCATCTTAGAAAACTGATGCAAAACTCTTCTTGCTTATATCCCCTTGATCCCAGTACTATAGTGGAGCACCCAATTTTAAGGGATGTAATATTATTCAAAATTTAACTCAATAATAAGTATACATTAGCTTTTAAAATTCCAAATGAAAACGAAATCAGAACATGTGTCCTAAACTACACTAAATCCTTACATAAATCAAAGAATATTTAACATACATTTAAGACTGAATATCATGTGTATCATTTGTGTGAATATATGTGTCGCGGTTTAATCAAAAATACATCCAGTGCCTTAGGGGCCGTTCTAAAAATACGTAAAGCCTTTAGGGGGTGGGGGGGGGGTCACCTCGAGCGTTAGGCTAATGTTAAAGTTACCTACACTTACTATAGAAAGAGCAATACGTATGGAGGGGGGGGGGGCAAAATTTTCGGCAAAAAGCTTTACGTATTTTTTGAACGGCCCCTCATTTAGATTAGGTGGACTCACATAATTACTGAAACCCCAGGTGGAACTTGCACTAGTCTTTTCAGAAGTCTTTCAATGAAAAGCACAGTTATCGTGAGGTGTTTTCCAGTACTAAGAGAGTAAACAATTGTCACTTCTACATCTGTAAGCGATACCCTAGGTTTCTAAAGATAATGGTTCTGCGCCCATTTCCCCTAGGAATTTTGCAATATCAACTGTCACATCAATGTTGCTATATTCAATGAACCCTCTGGACCCTAGGATACCCTTCAGCGATTGTTAGCCGCGCCTGTTAATGATGGTGTCCAGGAACAGTCACACAAGCATGAACCCATGTCTACACGCCATAGAGAAACGGGAGGTGGACGTTACATAAGGTAGGGAAGCATAATTATGCGGGAGTTTCCAATTAAGGATAACACTCGACCTGCTCAGGTGGATGGTATTGGACTACCAGTTACTCTACACAATACACGATGCACGTCTGGCACGCACACCATCTAAAGTCATAGCCATCTTCCGTGTGGCTTTGCCAACGTTTACGGACCTGCGATTAAGCCCACCTTCAGGAAACGGAAGTGGACTTCTGGCTGGACTAAAAAGAATTTACTTAATGAGATGGCCCATGGCCAAGTTCTTGTCTCGGCGCAGGGACCGCCTCGCTTTGCAATTAAAGTCAATTTGTAAGCCGGATAGTCTAGTTACACTTCCTTCCATGAAGAGGAGAGACACTTGAGGGTAATGCTTTCGGGTAGTGAGCTTTTAATTATAGCTGGGTCATGCACAGTAGGCCAGGAGATCTGATTCCGTAGCCAAAAGTTTAATTCTAAAAGTTCGAAGATTGTACAAACGAATGATGTGATTGTGATCAGTGATAATTGAGACCCCGGATGCAATAACCGACGAGATGCTCGGCTTTGTATTTAACCGATCCCCATTCGAGATAAAATGAGGCGGAAAGTTATCTGAAACTCAAATTAAAAAAAAACTCGAAAAAAATATGAGCATATGGAGCTTAATAAAGAGAACAATTTTCATTTAGAAAACTTTTTTTATGCGATTTCAACTTTGTGAAAAATAAAATATTAACTGCCAATTTTTAAGAGCGGAATTCAATGCGTTTTTTAAAAGAAACTCGCCGTAACTTTTTTTATTTTCAATAAAATGACTTGAAATTTGAATCACAAGCGTATTATACTCTGTCGAAGCCAACGGTATTCGATTTTTGCATAAAAAAGTTAATTGTTTAACAATATGTCGATGTTTGTTAATAACTATTTATTACCATGCTTTTTCATGTTCAGCGGAAAAAAAGTATAGAGGGAATTTTCGAGTTCGAACAACTTTTCATGGAGAAGTTATTCATAAGGGTCGAAAGGAGTTTTTCGAAAAGCTTCAGATTTTTTGAGCGAAAAATGAGCGAGCCAGCGTAGGTTAAAGTGAACGCGCGAAAAACTCGATCGTCTTCCGTATCGAGCGTTATCGTTTACATGTCGAGGACGGGTGGGCAAAGATGAAAACCTGCCCATTCTTTTTGTTAGTGTTAACCAATTTTTATAAATTTTGTTTGATGTCCTTTGTGCATTTTTCGAAGAAGTGCAGACCGATCAACATCAATCTGCGGTTTGTGTTTTCTTAGGAAAAATAAATTGAAAACTGACAGTAATTCATAATTCAACGAGTGTTGAAGTTTATTGTCTAAAAATAATTAAAATGCGTTATAGATTCCCGAATAGGAAAAGTCCCGAATAATAGAATTCCCGAATAATAAAATTTCCTAATAATTAAATTCCCGAATTGGAAAATCCCTAAATAAAAAAATTCCAGATTGGGAAATTCTCGAATAATAACATTCCCAAGAGTTTATAACATTCGAATTTGAAAATCCCCTAATAATAAAATTCCCAAAACAAAATTACCGAATCATAAAATATCTGAACTAGAAAATTCGCGAATTCAAACAATTGAAATTTGTTATAAGCATTATTCATTGATTAAAAATTGAAAATAATTTTTTTTTCCGTGAAAATATTTGATTATTGTATTTTTAATAAATAAATAATATTTATGAAAAAAATGTCTTAATTGTTTAGATTCAGGAATTTTATTATTCGGGAATTTTCCAATTCCGTAATATTATAAACTGTTCGGGAACTTTATCATTCGGGAATTTTATTATTCGGGAATTTTATTATTCGGAAATTTTATTATGCGGGAATCTTATTATTCGGGAATTTTCCAATTTGGGAATTTCAAAGTTTGGGGAATTTTATTTTTCGGGAACTTTCAGTCGTTCCGTCCAAAAAATAAAATCGATTGTGGTAGAAAAAGAACAGTGAATGAAAAATCTTCGAAGCTCATCATTGCGAAATACTCTAGAAATGAGATATGCGAATCAGTTGATTTCCAAAACAAAATGTATTGTTGATGATTTCTTTGAGAGAATTGAAGGGTGAAACCTTATTAATTTTTCCATAGTTATTATCATCACTGGCGGATCTGCGGCTGTGGTTTTGGGCGTTAAACCCCCTCCCCCTTTTCGCCGGCAATCGTTTGTAGTTTCATATTTATAAAAAATACACCAAAATTGAAGTTTTATGAGATAATAGGTAGAAGTTTTTCTACAGTTTACAACACTTTTTTAAATGTTTCCGCGAATGTTAGAACTTGATAAATTATTTTTTTAAATTTTATAAACTTTTGTAAATTTTCGCTCGTTTCTAAGAACCATTATAAATTTTTTTCTTATGAAAGAATTTTCGGCAAATTATTCTCAAGTTCTCAAGAATTCCGATCAATTCCTGACAATTCCTGTCAATTCAAGAATATAAAGGAATTTCATTAATTGGAGGATATTTTGGAATATTTTATCCAATGTAGGTATTACTGAGCATTTTTGGATATTTTCATGTATTTCGAAAGATAATGCAGAATATCTTCTTTGTTATAAAGAAAATTCCTTGGAATGTAATAAATGGTTGACGATCGGATGACTTGAAAATAATGTGGAAATTTCGAAATTTTTTCGGATATTTCCAGATTATACAGGCATTTTTGCCCATAAAATCAATAATATTGTGCGGGCTATCTCGAGAATGACAAGAAAGGAATCGGCGAGCTTTCATCTTTGCCCGCCCGTCCTCGAAGACGATCGAGTTTTTCGCGCATTCACTTCAACCTACGCTGGCTCGCTCATTTTTCGCTCAAAAAATCTGAAACTTTCCAAAAAACTCCTTTCGATCTTTATGAATAACTTGTTCACTGAAAGTTGTTTGAACTCGAAAATTTCCTCGTTACTTTTTTCCGCCGAACGTGAAAAAGCATGGTATTAAATAGCTATTAACAAACATCGACATATTGTTAAACAATTAACTTTTTGTGCACGAATAGAATATTTCACACTTCAACAGAGTATAATACGTTTGGGGTTTGAATTTCAAGTAATTTCGTTGAAAAGTAAAAAAGTTACGGCGAGTTTATTTTAAAAAACGCATTGAATTCCGCTCTTAAAAATTTGCAGTTTATATTTTATTTTTCACAAAGTTGAAATCACCCAAAAAAATTTTCTTCATGAAAATTGTGCTCTTTATTAAGCTTTATATGTTGATATTTTTTCGAATGATTTTTTGAAATTTGAGTTTCAGATAAATTTTCGCGTCATTTTATCTGAAATGAGAAGCGAGAAATACAAAGCCAAGTGTCTTGTCGGTTATTGCATCCGGGACCTCAATTGAGTTATTCCACAAATTATTCGTTATTATTGAAATCCTACTCTGTTGACAGTTACGCAATTTATAAAATCATTTGTTAATTCTTCATGCGCTTTTCCTTCAATTATTTTATTTATTCATAGATTCATTATTAATTTTTGAATTGTTGCTTATTCTTACTTATCATTAGATATACAGTAGTGAAAATGTTAATGTTAACAAGTAAATAGTAATTCGGTAAATTACTCTAGGTCATCCGTTCATCACTCGTCGTTCCCCAAATTATAAAAATCTGTGAGATATCAGTGTGTTTCTTATGATATTTTCTATCAAAATTACGCTGCCCAATTTTGCCCATTTCCATAAATTTCGTTAAAAATCGCAAATAAGTGGGACAAATCTGGTATTTACTGTTGAAAAACAGTCTACAACCTGCAATTCTTAAAGAATTTAGACTTTCTTTAAAAATAATTTGCATTACATTTTGAAGAAAACGGTTGCAGCCAATTTTATAATTTCAGCATGAACGGAAAAAATGTGTAGTTCAAATAGAAAAATACTGAAGAATCAAATCAATAAAACTAAAATATATCGGCTCAGTCCATAAGTTTGTGCCTTTTTTTGTAACGTTGAGTAAGTCTTTCTTTTTCATTACATAACAATATTTTATATCTTTAACTAAAAATTATGATAATTAAATCTTTATTCATAATATTATATATAATATTATAATATAATATATAATATTATAATATAATATATAATATTATAATATAATATATAATATTATAATATAATATATAATATTATAATATAATATATATTATATATTACATAATAGTTATGATATTTAGTTATCTGTAATTATCTTTAGTTAGTGCTTTTTGCTGGAAATTAGTGTTTTTTAGAAGAATTATAGTATAAAATCAGTCAGTTTCGAAAAAGACATAAAATTTCTGGAGATGACTTTTCTATTATTGTAGATAATAGATACTATAAAATACAAAAATTTTGTATTTATATTTTTATTTAAAAATTGCGCGATACAAAAAACAATAATCGCGCTAGCAGAATTCGTATTTGTTTTGTAGTTAAGTTTTGTTCATACAAAATATATTATTATTACAAAAGTAGTCAATTCGATAAGTAAAATTTGTGTATTAGTATGAATTAAAATCAAAGAGTTTACATACTTTGGCCAGATTACTACTGCTTATTAAAACACTCCTCAGGATTCTCAAGTGATTAAAGGAGAAGATATTTTTTATATTTTTCTTCAGTAATTCGAATCGTAAAGAAAAAATTCTATTACAAAAGAAAAGATGATTTTAAATTAAGCCGGGTGGGCAGGCTTTTTAAGTTTTGAATGAATAAAATATATCTTGTTATTTTTAAAAACTCGGTCAGAATAATATTTTCAAATTACATAAAACTTAAATATACTATAAGACCTCGTGTTTACATTTTCATTTTTCGAGTCAAAAAATCTGAAGGTAATGAATAGCATTACACAATAACAAGTTAAATATTTACTTTTTGTATTCTTTCAACAAGATTTATAATTTTTTAAATACTTTTATAATATCAGAAAACGGTCGCGATGGTCTCCAAAAGGTTAATAACGTATTATTTATATTTGTATAAATATGTATGGTATTCAATAATAATTAGGTATATTAATAATCAACTATAATTATTTTGGTTTAAGAATAAAAACAGTTTAGATGTGCTTTTTTACCAGGATTGGCGGTTTAAAATTGCCCTCGAACCGGGTGAAGAATCTAAACATATACGTTCGATATCAGGAAGTCAGCCTGCAGAATGACCGAGATTCTCATGAAAAAAAAATACATCTACACAGATGTATCTTTTTATCAGGATCGAGGACTCAGACTGTCCCACATCCTGGAATTCGTGTATATACGCTACACTTTTTTGCAGATGAAATTTTTCTTTATCAAGAATTTTCGAAAATCTCTGTAGGTGTGCTAATCAAGACCTAATTATCTCCAGATTCAATTGCAATTTTCAATAATGATTAGCATAGTTGAATACGTATTTTTATACTGAAACTAACGATACACCAAAAAAAATTCCTTGTACTCGCTTACAAGTAATCAACTATTTTGCCTGGTTAGAACACGCGCCAACTTTGCAACTCTATTTAGAATGACAAGGTTCATCTTGGTAAAAACAACAAGGAAATTTTGTCCTTTGAACTCAAATATTTTTCTATATTGACAATGCAAAATAGTTTCAATAAACAGCAATAGACCCGACGAACTGATTTCCAAATTTTAATTATTCTAAAATTATTCTAAGAAAAAAGTCTTACATCAAATTCCTTTCGCGCATCAATGGACTGCAACGTAACAGGTTAGGTGTTAGCAAATTGGAACAGTCGTTTTTATATCAACTTTTGAATATTAAATTCACTTGAAAATTATTTATGGAAGACCCTATTGTATTTATTATCATAAATCTACTTCGCTACACAGAAAAAAAATAAGTTTCATTTTGAACAAAGAAACGGCTTCCAAATCTACTGCAACAAAATTGAACTATAATTGATTCATATTAAGCAGTACGAATATTGAAGGCGCTTCAATTATTTTTCAGTTTTTACGTTGTTCAAGAGAGCGGACGTAACTGAAGTTCAAAATGAGTTGGTAAGAAAATGACCTGAAACAATATTGAATCCCTAGTTTTTTCTGTGTAGTATTGAAAAAATTTACAAATAATGTAAAAAAATTGAGAATCGGATACTAATACTCAACACAGCGTCTCTCTTAGCGATATACAATTTAGAAAAACATCAGCGTGGGCAGATCGTGACGCCTTCTCATGGTGGTAAACACACTATACAGGGTGTCCAAAAAGTCCCGGGACGGCTAAATATTTCCTCAGGTAAGATATTTTTCAGGACGGTCAAGGTCATTCTTGAAGGAACTTTCAACAAGGAATTCAATGGTGACCTTTATTTTGATCTTGACCGTGACCTTCACGGTCATTTCAAGGTCAAATTGATTTTTTTAAATGGGAACCTCTATTTTTGACCCCGGGAACTGAGAGAGCGGAAAATTTTACGTCCAGATATGACCTTGACAAATCGAAAATTTGACCTGGAAAGGTCAGGGCAAGGTCAAACAATGTACAGCAGGATGACTCGACCAGCATGCATTTATGAAGAAAACGTTCAACGCAAGAGTCGTAGCATTTTATACTCCCGATCGATTGGTGACTTTGACCTTGTCTATGACCAGAACCTTCACCAGGACATTTTCTGCAAAAATGCATGCCATTCACCATTATTAACCAGAGTTGCTATGTTAATGAAACTAGGTTTCGTCTACTACTTGTTACTAGGTTAGTATAGATGAATCAACTGTATCTTGCCTGCCAACTAGATTTAGTTTGACTAGAGCCAATTGTTGTTTTTCAAGAAAAAACATTTTCAGCGTATAAAAAATGCATTTTTGATAAAAATGCAGTATTATAGATTCTTCACCCAGGACGGCCGTATTGTTCCTCTGAAATATGGATAAATCTCCAGCAAGATGACATTCGCAGGTCTTTAGAGAACTGAAACTGCGAACCATAAGCCATCAAAGGATTGACGACCCAAGTTAAAATGGGATGGTCCCATTGGACGTTCTAGACCGCTTTCCCGCTTTTTCGACTCAAGTTGTAAAAGTTACATCAAGTTTTCTAGGACTGAGTCAGGGTCGCGCTGAGCATTTTATTCATGCGAATGAGTAAATGGCGAGTCATCTCACGTGCCTCAGTTCTCTCACGTGCTTCTTTACTAGACGGACATCCGAGACGGAACCTGCACTGCATGTATTAGAGAGGAAGCACTCATCGTAAAGAAAAGAGCCTAGCGTTTGCATATGCATCTGAGATACACTGTGTCGTTTCGTCGTTTGTCGGTCCAGTGACGAGAAAAATGTGAAAAATGGGAAAAATGTGAGGCGCAGACTCGCCGCCATATTGAAATTTGCATAGGTAGACATGGCGAGAGACGCATGGAGAAGCTGGTCATGTGTACCAACATAGAAGCGAGAGGGAAAGGTCTTAGGTTCTCTATTGGATTACAGAACAAGCGGCCAGCACTCAAGCCTCGAGAGTCTCCGCCTTGCCTCCGGCAAAGTAGTTTAGCCCGAGAGTATAGCCCTACCTATCCAACCTTAGCTCGCCTGTCCATCCGTTGTATTGTACATATATCCAAGATCCTGGCTCTCCTTTTCCATCTGGCCTTTACTCATTTTTTTTCCTTTTTCACTTCCAGCGCCTTTCCAACTCTTTCGGTTCCTCTATAGTCGGACTTTTGAGAGCAATACTCTTAGCTTGAGAAGTTAGGAAGTTTGAAAACAAATTCGGCATTTAGGTGGAATGGAAAGTCGAATAGAAAGAGGAATGAAAGGGTGGCTGGGCAATGATCTTCAGTTGCTTGAGTTGAGTGGAGCTAATGAGAACATCATGAATAAGATAGGTAAATTAAAATTAACTAAGAAGAAGGTAGACATTTTTCTGAGCCGCATGCGGCCTGTAATGTTAATGTAAACACTTACCTAGTAAAAAATTTTGATTCCATTCATATTCAATTTATCGGTTCGCATTTACGAGATTAGATGTAAGTCTACTTCTTAATTCGGGGGTGAAAACCGAGGTCATAATAGCTAGAATGAATTTTACAAATATTGTGCAGACAAATTGCGATTCATTTTACTAAAAGCTCAATAAGCATTTGACTCTCAAATGTCCTACTTATATTTTGATGTCTTACAACAGGAACTAGAAAACCAGAAAATTACAAATTAAAACAATCAAAATAGTTTAGTATATAGGGTGATTTTTCACAAAATAGGGGAATAATATAGGAATCATTTCTCAAAATCATATTAATATAGGCACCATATTGAATTCAATAGAACGCTTTAAATTCTTAACCTTTCAAGTAAAAATTTTGCAATTTCAACAAAATAGATGAAAAAATTTCATCAAAAAGGTGAATTTTCAACCATGAACTTTTCTACTAAAAAACACGAATTTTCGACAAAATTTGTGAATTCTCAACCAAATAGTTTAGTTTACTACTGAAAAAATCCTCCAACCAAAAATGGAATAGTTGAAATCCCAGATAAAACAATTAATTTTCAAACAGAAAAAAGGAAGAATTTTCAACAAACTAGTTGAATTTTCAAACAAAGAGAGGAACTTTTAACTAAAGTGATGAATCTCCCACAAAAAAATTAGTTTTCAACAAACTAGGTTAACTTTCAAAACACTTTTCAATAGATAAACTTTTAACAAAAAACATCAATTTTCAAACAATAAGATAAATTTTCTACCAAAAAGACGAATTTTAAACAAATTACACGAATTTTGAAACAAATAGTTGAACTTTCAACCCAAAAGATGCATTTTCAATCAAGAAGATTAATTTTCGACCGAAAAAGAATTTTCAGCTAAATAGTTGAACTTTTTACTAAAAAAAGATAAATGTTTAATCAAACATTGAATGGTTACATTTGCAGTTGGAAAATTACTCTTTAACAAAAAAAGAAGAATTAAAAAAAATAGTTCAATTTTCAACCAAAGAGATAATTTTTTCACAAAAATGATGAATCTTAAAAAAAAAATTTAATATAATAGTCAAATACTCAAGAAAAATGGATTTTTAATTCTTAACCAAACAGTTGCATTTTCAATCGGAGAATGTTAAATTAATACCAGAAAAGAGATGAACTTTTTACAAAAAAGTTCATTTTCGACCAAGAAAGCTAAAATTTCAACTAAAGCTTTGAATTTCAACAGAAAAGGTAATTTGTCATCAAGACCGCTAAATTTTCAACAAACTTTCCATTTCCAACCAAAAAAGATAAATTTTCTACTAACAGAGATGAATTTAAAAAAAAGTTGATTTTTCAAGCTAAAAAGAATAATTTGCAACAAAAAAGTTGAATTTTTGACCAAATAGTTGCATTTTCAAACAGAAGGTTGAATTTTTAAGCCAAAAAGACAAATTATTCAGAAGACAGTTGAATTATCGGCAAAAAGATAACTTCAACAAAATAGTTGAACTCGCAGTAAAATAATTAAATTTTCAACCATATGATAAAAATGTTGACCCACAAAAGATGAATTCTGAACCAAGTTATAAAAATAGCCTTTTCAACCAAAAACAGTGAACTTTCAACCAAAAATAGTTGGATTTTCTCATTGAGTTCTATATTAATTCATTTCTCATTAAGGCAAAAAAACGAGAGAAAATAAAAGTTTATTGAAAATATGAGAAAAAAGAGGAATTCTTTAAACAAGGGAAATAGGGGGGAATATGAAAAAGATTGTGAAGTCTGATATTAAATAGCAATGTCATACCATAGATTACTATAGATTGCATACAAAGATTAAATAGATTTTTTTAAATCAAATCTAAAATTAAATGGATTCCTTGAAAAAGTTACTAAAAAGTAACTGTGTGGCAGCCCTGCATTCGATATGCTATAAAGTGGAGCGAAAAAAAGTAATTTTGTACTAGGATCTAAGCTTGCAGAATCATATAAATCGGAGATTTCTAGTCGAAAATCCAAGATATTTGAACAGAAAAAATATGACAGAATAAAAGGTTAGTTCTAAAAGTCATAGAAATTATTAAACTGAAAACTCATCAATGATTAATATACAATAATTAATTTTGAAGTGGCGGTAATCAACTTGTTGACAAAAATTAATGTGCAATTCGGCAACCTTGCTCATTATCTAGCTAGTTTTTTCCGGGCCGTAATCGGATCATGGCTAGCCCAGCATGACCAAGCATTTTTCTAATTGTCTAACTCAAATATTTTATTGTACATTTCCAAAAAAATCGAGGGTGTTTGAAATGACCAAAAATGAACAATGAACATTAAAAAAAAGGAATTTTCTTCCTCATAATTTAGCTAGTCTTTTGGGGCCCTAATTAGGTGCTGGATAACTTGACCATACCAAAAAATTGCCTAAGCGTCTTCCCCAAATATTTTTTTGTACATTTCCTAAAAGAGCCAGGGTAGTTAAAAATACCAACAATGAAAAGTGAATACAAAAAAATGCATTTTTTCTCCTCATCTATTCAGCCCATATGGACTAACAAATTTCCAAGTTTGAAAATAAATATTTTTTGGCACATTTCCACAAATATCCAAAATGAAAAATTTGCATTAAAAACCAAGAATATTTTTTCTCATCACCTACACAGTCTTCAGAATATTTTTTAACGTCAACCATCTAAAATAAATTTTTACAAGACCGAATAACTAGCGGTAGATTAGCTCGAAAGAGTACTTTCAACAGGACCTTTTTAGGATAAAATTACTGAACTCTCCGCTAAAAATATGGGTACATTGTTATTTTCAAAAAATTTGAAATGGATGTCATATCTTCGAAATTATTCAACATTTAAGATTAGTTTAGAGCTTATTTTAAAAAGAAAATTCTGCAATTTTTACTGAAATCATCAACAAATTTGTTGATGGACTTTTACATAATTGACAAAGAGGTTAACGTGATGAAAAATAACCTGAACACAATTCTGAATATTAAAACCCTTCACTAAAGTTTTTATGTTCTTTTTCATTACGTTGACCCATTACCAAATCTGTGAAAGTACATCAACAAATCTGTAGCTGATTTCATTTCAAAAATGCAGACTCCTCGTGTAAAGGAGCCCTAGAAGCTTAAAAAGCGTTACATAATTTCGAAAATATTAATAATTTTAAAAAATGACAGAAAACCCTGTTTTCAGCAGGAGGTATACATCAGTTTAAAATCTCTAAACAAAGTTAAAAAAATATCAAACCGAGGAAATTTCGTTGCGTAAAAAGTTCCAAAATACTCCCGTTTAATTTATTTTTAAATTTTCGGAAGTCCACATACTATTTATGACCCAAGAAGGTACTGCTGAAGTAGAAGAACTGGTTTCAGCGCGATTTTTTAAAGTAAAAAAACTATAAAATTGTAAATTCTTGTCGCAAAAAAAATTTCTTCTAAAACTGGACGTATTTATTTTTTTTGGTACTTTAGTACCTTGAATTCGAGAATATTTGATCAGAATCCCTCTATTCTTGCAAGATTTTTAAGTTTTTAATCCCTAGGTAGTCTAGGGAAATATAATATCAGTTCCTCTTATCTGTTTTGTTAGTTTCAAATACCCCAGCTTACTCAAGTTCTTTTTCATGATTGTAAGTCACAGGAAGCCAGAGAGAATTTTTAGGATTCCTTTCTCGGTTCATTTAGAAGTTTCCAAACCATTCGAAAGAATTTTTATTGACTGAATTCCTTAAGCTTTTCCAAAAAACTTTCATTAAAATTCTAGGAGTTCGACTCAGCAAGGAATTTCTTCTGGAATTTCAAAAAACGATTGTGAGTTACAAGCTAGCAGTTTGTATCAAACCCGAGTAAAAATGCTTCGACTTGAGTTCGTCTCCAAGACATCGATGTCTGGCTGCGTCTCAAAACTGAGACGAGACATAAGACAATGTCTCACTTTTATGGTTTCAGCATGGTGATTTCAAGTTGGCGTACCTTGTCTCAAGACGAACCTTTTCGACTTAGAAATGAGACCTCGAATGAGACTGTTAACAGATGCGAAGGATTAAAATTAATGAATGAAAATTTTGTAAATATTAAATTAGTTATTTTTAATTTAAAAGTTCAGAATCTGTGGGTCTGAACAAGTATAACCCTGAAAAATTTTCCTCAAAAAAATTTAAATTGTAATTTTCTATAAGGATCTCCTAAGCCGTTAGAACTACGTAAAAACCAACAACATTTTCGGTATCGTCGTCAAACAAGTATAATAGAAATGAAAATCTATAAATTAATTGATTCAATATATATATTGTGTAAAAATATACAAAATTGTTTAATTATCAACAAAGATTAGCTTTTATGACAGTCAGAATGACCCTTTTTTCAGGGCAGGTATATACTCGAAGTTATAAACAGCTCGACTTGAAGTCATAAAAATTCGACTCAAGATATAAATATATGTCTTCAAGACGTAGAAACTTGTCTCCAAGACATAAATTGAAGTCTGGCTCCGTCTCAATAAGGAGACATGCTGGAGTTGAACTTTTCGACTTCAGCATGTCTTGATTGGGGGCAATTGAAGTCAAAACCAAGTCGAAGAATTTTTACTCGGGAATGAAATATTAAAAAAAAAAACACGCAGTAAATGCACGCGGGCCAAGCACACGTTCACGTCCATGGATATCCATTATTGAACAAACTTTTGAATATGAATAATTAAACATTTTTTTGAAACAATGATTAATAATTTCAAATTAAAAGCATTTGAAATTTAAAAATATATATATTCAACGTTTTTAATCGAAATCGTTTCATATCAAACAATTTTAGGATAGGTAATATTTGAAAAAATACAATATTTCGAATTGAATGAAAAGGAATTGAACTTCTGTCATTTTTAAGTAAAAACGTTTGAAATTAAATAATTTAAAATTTAAACATTGCATATGAGAACCTCCCAAAACTGAAAGATTACAGATTTAGGTTATTAAAATTAGAAACTTCCATTAGAAAGGAGTTGAAATTATATCATTTCTACTTCAAAGCGTTCAAAATTGAACAAGTTTATTCTTAACTAAAGAATATCGAAGTTGGATGATTTACTAATACCAAGAAAATTAAAAATATATTTCACTTTCTGGTTCGAAATCTTCAAAATCTACATTTTGTTTTAAAGTTTTTAAAATCTTTATTAGCTTTCAATTATTTTGGAATCTTTTCAAAACTTCTGAATATGTCTTAAACTTACTCGAATTCTTTCTACAATTTCGTAATTATGCAAAATTGCCAAATTTTTCTTTAGAATCTTTAAATTCATTTCCAAAATTTTAGGAAATAACTTGAAATATTTTGAAACCTTTTTCAATGATATTTTAAAATTCATTTTTCAAAATAAAAAATCATATGAAATTTTCCCATGAATTTCAAGACAACTTTCTTATTCCTTTGGAACATTTCAAAATTTGTAAAACGCTTCTAAATTGTAAAATTGTTGTTTGAATTACGTAACAGCTTACGTAACACGTGGAGTCGTTGAATGCAATGACGCGATACGCGCCGACCAGATGTCTGGACTGGAGGTGTATTCTTTGGTCGCATGGAGCGCTATTTCACTGGTTTGATCTATCCTCTGGCGTCACTGGTATATTCAGTAATGCTGTTTTAGTTGAGTCACTTATTAGTTCACCCAGTTAAAATCAATTGGAATTGAAAATCAATTGGAAGGCCCGTCATTACGTCAACGCATCGCGTCGCTTAAAGTCAAACTCAAGTGGTCAGGAGCCTCCCCACTTTCGAACGAATGATATTATATCCCCAACTTATTGCAGCCAGGCCCCAAATATTTCTAAAACAGAAACTAGTACACTACAAAATACTGTATTTTGTATCTTGAACATTTTTAAATCTTTCGAAAATACCTTGGAATCTTTCAAAACACCCCAAAATATTTTAAATATATTGAAATCTCTTAAAACCTTTTAAAGTTCTTGGAAACTCCATGGAAGTTTTAAAAATACCCTGAAATGTTCAAAATCCCTTGGAATGCATGTACATGTGTATAAAAGTGAATTTTCAACAAAAGAGTTAATTTTAAACCAAATAGTTGAATTCTAAGTAATATAGATCATTTTTCTACCAAAAAACACGAATTTTCCACAGAATAGTTACGTTTTCAACAAAACAGATGAATTTTCAACTCAAACGAGGAATCTATAGTTTATGTTTAGATAACAATTTTTTTATTTTTAATCAAAAAGAGCTGAATTGATCTAAAAAGACTCTTAACTCTCAACTCTTAAAAGATTCTTAACAAAATAGTTAATTTCCCATCTCAAAATATGAACTTTAAAAAAATCATTTTCAAAAATGTAAGTAAATCGTTTACCAAAAAGATCATTTTTTTATCCAAGAACATTAATTTTTTATGAAGAAGACGAATTTTTAAGAAAATACATGAATCTCCAACTAAAAAATATCCATTTTTAACCAAAAAGAGAATAGTTCAACTTTCAGTTAAAAGAATGAATTTTCAAACAAAACAAAAAAACAAATTTCCGCCGAAATAGTTGAATCCTTGAGCAAAAAATTTGATTTTTAATTAAAAATTGCATTTTTAACCAAAATGGTGAAATTTCTATCTATTGATTCAGATTTTTTAAAATACATAACTATTTTCAATTATTTTTAAATCTTTTCAAAACTTCTAAATCTTCTAAATATCTCTTGAAATAATGGTATTTTCCCTACAATTTCAAAGGAATAGGGTTCTTTCATAAAAAATTTTCATTTGATTTTCTAGTTTCACTTAACATATATAAATGGATAATCATTTTCACTAAAAAGAAAAGAATTCGTTGCGACCCTCCTAGTTAAAATATCCATTCTTCCAAGGCCACTATAAGGTCCCCAAGGGTCGTCACTCTTTACTTGTGACAAATTACTTACAATATTTATATATTTATTATTTACCTGCGATAATTATGTTTTTTGGATGGTAAATCTGAACATTTTTATATTAAACAGAGAAAATGGTGTCTATTTTCACAGTTTAAAAGTAATGCACGTATAAACTCATGATCTCTTAAAAGGAACCAGTAAAATCTCACTGATTTCCAGTGAAATCTCACTGGCTGAAACAGCCAGAAGTGTATCAGTGAGATTTCACTGGTTCACCCAGTCGTTTTTCTTTACTGGTTTAATCAGTGAGGTTCACTGGTTACTCAGTACCAGTAGTCATCTGGTCGTATGTGTTGTCGTCCGTCAGCTAGTTAGGTATGCCACTTATCATTCATCACGTTTATACCAACCTTTGCAAAACTATATTTTAAAAATCGCAATTTACTCTTACAACCTCAAATAAGGGCCGGGCTGCAATATAATAGGATGTAATATATTACGCCTAACAATTGGAAGGCCCGTCATTACGTCAACGTATCGCGTCGCTTAAAGTCAAACTCAAGTGGTCAGGAGCCTCCCCACTTTCGAACGAATGATATTATATCCCCAACTTATTGCAGCCAGGCCCCAAATATTTCTAAAACAGAAACTAGTACACTATAAAGTCCGTTTTCGACAGCTTACGTAACACGTGGACTCGTTGAATGCAATGACGCGATACGCGCCGACCAGATGTCTGGACTGGAGGTGTATTCTTTGGTCGCATGGAGCGCTATTTCACTGGTTTGATCTATCCTCTGGCGTCACTGGTATATTCAGTAATGCTGTTTTAGTTGAGTCACTTATTAGTTCACCCAGTTAAATTCGGAAAATCACTATTTCACCAGTCCCAATTCAAAATAATGATTCAACCAATGATAATTTCACTGGTTCAGTTTAGGAGATTGGGTACATAAAAGAAAAATACAAAAGTCTGTTTCCAATTATTCTGAAAGCTGTAATTATTTGGTAATTTTTAGCAAAAATGACAGTAGAATTAAAATAATATCAGTAAAATATGATGAATTTTCGCATTTTCCTAAAATTTAACGACAATTAGAAGGTGTCAATAAACGTTAGAGCGACATGGTCGACAGTGAAATCTGTCGGTTGTTCTGAAATTATAAACGGGAGCTAATGGCTCTCCAGAGTCGGAGGCAAGTTAGCGCTAGTATCGGATTTACGTTTGGCCGAAGCAGAAACTAGCGACAAACAAGGTAACTTGACCCAAATAATCGAAATCGGTTTTCGCACAACCAAACTCGCTAGCGAGTTTTCGGACGGTGTTACATATGTATAGAAAAGGAAGGGTGGAAACGACGAAGCAAGCAGCGTTGCACGATGTTATTAAAGTAGTAAATTTCTCCCGCACCGAGTCACGGATTACGCATGCTCCCTATTCCGCTTTACCAAATAAGCTTGTCTAAAGTAGTTCGAAAAATATGCAGGCTCCCTGGCGTGAAGCTAGACCATTTTCTTAATATCCTTCAATATCGGCGAAAGCTTGAAAATATGTTTTTATCGACTGCTGGCAAAATTTTCACCTATAAGAAACGGAGAAACCATTCGCGAATAAAAGTTATCGAGGGGCAAACAACTCTGGTAATCCACTGAACCGCTCGGTTATCCGACAGGTAATTCTGTGTAAACCGGTGTAATCCTGTGTAATCCGAAGTAATTAACTTGTGATCCTGAGTAATCCCACTATTCCCAAGTAATCGAATTCTAATTCGAAGTGATCTACCTGTAATCCTGAGTAATCCCAGTATTCCCAAGTATTCCACTTGTAATTCAGTGTAATCCAGTTCTAATATGGAGTATTCCGCTTCTAATGCACAGTAATTTACTTCTAATTCAGAGTAATCCATTCGTAATCTGGATATTTCGGAGTAATTCAGATAAGACGAGTAATTAACTTATAATCCAGAGTAATCCAGATAATTCGAAGTGTTTAACACAGGTAATCCAAATATTTTTGAACTATTTTCTTGAAAGATTGTTTTTTTTTTCGTTGACAATTGATTTTCATGAACGAAAATTCAGCTGTTTTATTTTTAGTTGAAAGTGAATATTTTTTCGTTGGAAATTCATATTGTTTGTTCAAAGTTCAACTGTTAGGTGAAAATTCCTCTCTCTTGGTAGAAATGTCATCCTTTTTGATTAAAAATGCAGTTATGTGGTTAAAAACTGATAATCTGTTTTGGATGTGAATTCAACTATTTTATTGAATATTCGTCTTTTTTGGTTAAAATATTAATTATTATATATTTCGTCTAGAAATCATATTTTTTGGTTGAAAATTCAGCTACTTGGTTGAAAGTTGAACTACTTCGTTGAAAAAGAATTTTTCTGTTAAAAAATTACACTGTTTTGCTAAAAATTTGGTTAAAATTGTAACTGTATGTATGTATGTATATTTAATCTCTCGCTTTTACGGGTTTGAGGGCCTCCGCTCCCTGTACATATATTTACATTCCATCCTTAATCTAACTTAGCCGCTGCTTAAATTCTAATGTTTCGCCTTAAGTATAATAATAACAATAATCTTAATGCTAATAATTCTAAAAATGAGCGATCTTTCAGGGCTTCCGTTTCCTCTTACCATGAAAATAGATTTTCCACGATTTGAAATAAACTTTCTGCTATTTACTTTCCTTTACCAGGATTACCCGTTTGGCTCTGCCCTATTCCCTTGCTTTCTCTTACTTCTTCCATCTTACACACTCATCCACACTCAACTGCCCATCTTCCTCTCCTGTACACCTCTCTAACACATGTGCCCATGACTCCATTTCGTATCCACATACTCTGCACAGATTACCCTCTTCATTCATCCAATATCTACAAGCTCTCACTCATTATCCCATTCTAAACCATACCATCTTATTCCATTTGTCTTCCTTTTTTATTTTTTTGCAAATATTCTGGTTCCGTCAACCCTTCGACCATCATATACGAGCTATTGTACCTCGAATCCATAATCTTTCTCCATCTATCTTCTCCTTGTTTTACTAATAGCTCTAATCATATGTTCTGCCAGTCCAGAACGCCTTGTTGTATATCACAAGCCCTCCTCATTTTTTTCCTTTCTTTCTCCCATTTAGAATTTCCCAAGTTGCCTCTCGTCTCCCTGTTCCGAACTTCGTCCAAGCTCCACTTTGGCCTTTTCAGCTTCTCTTCAAACCTCCAGACTCTCTTAATTTGTCTAGTTACCATTTTTTCCCTTCCTAATTCTTCCCTTAACATGTATCCTGGGCAACTCCAACAAACTCCCATTTCCCATCTCAGAAATCTCTCTTGCATACTTTCGACTTTCCTATGTTCCTTCCATCCCCAGAACTCCACATCATAACACAACACCGCCCAAACCAACACATCAAACAACTAAACCATCATTCTCCAATCGTCATTGAACCTTCTTTTCCCTATACCCCATACTTGGCCCATTACTTTACTCGCACATTCGATTCTTTTCCTCACCAGCACCTCGTTTCCCCCTCCTGTCTCAAACCAAAAACCTAAGTAACAGAACTCCTCCATACTTTCCATTGTTTGTCCGTTCATCTTCCAAACGTGACCTATTTTGGTCTTTCTACTTCTGAAGCACATCACCTTGGTCTTCCCTACGTTCACTTTCAGTTCTTTTGTTCCCACATACTCTCCGAAAATTCTCATCATTAGGTTCATCGCCTTCTCATCTTGTGCTAACAGAACTATGCCGTCCGCGTATGCTAGAGAGTATAGTTTGCTATTATCCAAAATCGTTCCCGCTTTCCCTTTCACCTTTAGCTTCGCCTCTAAGTCTGCCAGCAGCATATTAAAGAGTAGCGGACGCAACGGACACCCTTGCCTTAGACCTCTTCCTGCCCAGAAAACCTTCCCCTTCTTTCCCCCTATCTTCACCCTAATCACGGTTCCAGTAAAAATGTCATACATCCTCTCCACCAACCCTTCCTCTATTCCCTTCTCTTTCATTGCCTGCCATACCACTTTTCTATTCACGGAGTCAAAAGCTGCTTTGAAATCTACGAACAAGGCGACTAATTTCCCTCTTTTTCTCCCTAAATTTCTGTTAACCAAGTCGTTGAGTACGTAAATGTTATCTATTGACCCCATCCCTTTTCTAAATCCCGTCGGATTGTGTGGGATACTTTGTTTTTTCTATTCTATCTGTCTCTCTAACCTTTTTCTTCAAATTTCTGCGTATATTTTATAACCCACTGGCATGAGAGTGATCCCTCTGTACTCGTCTACATTCTTGCTCTCCCCTTTCTTGACAAGCTGTACCACCAGCCCAGTCATCTACTCCTCCGGCCACCCTTCTCCTTTCCAGACATTGTTGCAGATCTTCCACATCCCTTCCCTAACCCATTCTCCTCCATACTTTATCGCTTTGTTCTCCATATCATCCTCTCCTGTAGCCTTGTTTCTTTTTAGTCTATCTATCGCCTCATCCACTTCTTCTCTTGTTATTTCGTTCCCTTCCTCCATTTATTCCTGGACTATCCTTCTATTTTCCCCTTTGATCCTATTTTGTTCTTCCCCTAACAGACCCTTGAAATAATCCGTCCGCTAACCCATTTCTATTTCTTCATTCACGCTTTTCCTTTCTCCTCTTTCCCTGTTTATCACATCCCACACCCTACCTTCTTTGATCGCTTTTTCTTCTTCTTTCTTGTATTTATCCTTTTCCCTTTGCTTTTTCCTTTACAGCATCCTCTCATGTTTTCTTTTTCTCCTGTTGTACTCGGCCTTCTCCATTTCTCCTTTCCTCCATTTTCTTACACACTCTTTCATTCTCTCTTTAATTTCCCTGCATTCCTCGTCCCACCAGCCTCTCTTTCTCTCTTCTCTTCCTTCTTTTGTACCTATCTCATCCTTTACCTTCTCAATCGACCCTTTCAACCTTTCAATTATCGATATAACTCCCTTGTCTTTTTCATACCTAACATTCTCCTTTTCCATTTTTTGTTGAAACTCTTTTAATGTATCCAACCCCCCCCCCCCAGACTCCCATTTTTGTGTTCTTCCTCCCCCTCTTTCCTATCTCCCTCTGCCGCGCTTACGGACGCCACCTTTCAACGTAGTTATTACTAGGAAGTGCTCGGACCCTATCTCATTCCCCACATTCATACTGCCTATCATATTCCTCATTCTTTCTTCCGCCAGGATGTAGTCTATTACTGTTTCTCCCTTACCTATAAATGTGATCTCTCCTTTCTCATCTCCTTTCATATTGCCATTACATATAAACCATCCTGTTTCTCCTATTATGTCTAGTAACCTCCTCTCCTCCCGGCCTGTCTCCCTATGTTTGGAGCTCCTTATATAGGCCTCCTTTTCTTCATTCCAAATCCCTCCTCTTTGCTCGCCAGTCCAGGCATTCAAGTCACCTCCTATCAAAACCAACTCTTCCTTCTTTTCCTCCACCCACCTCCTTTTTACTCTCCAGCCTTCCTCTTCTCCTCTTCTTCTATATACACAAACCACCGCCATTTTGACTTTTCCAATTATAATCCTTCTTACCATTGTTCCATCCTTTTTCTCCCTGTCCTCCTCTGTTCTCCCTTTTACTGCCAATTCTTTCGTCACTCCTGAGACCATGCCGCCCATCCCTCTACCTTTAACATGTTCCTTTCTTGCTTCTTGCATTGTCCACACATAACCTTCCGGTAGCATTCTTTTTATCCCCTTCCAGTCCTTCTCATCGGCCCAGGTTTCACTCATCAGAATCACATCCCACTTTTCTAACTCCCACCAAAATCCTTCATTCTTGTTCTTCAAGCCTGGCACATTTCAGAAGGCTATTTTCACGTTTTTCTCTTCCCTTCCCTCACCTATCCTCCTCACTTTTCTTCCGCCTTGCCGTTTGGAAACGCTGCTGATTAATCTCTAAACTCTTTCGCATCTTCCTTTCTTCTACCTTTCTCAACTCTTTTTCCCTTTTTTCTCATTTCTTCTAATTCTTTGTCCCCGAACCATTCCTCCCAATTTATCCATAATCTGTCTCTCCCTATCCATACCACGCGCCCCTTTTTGCTCTCTACCCATGCCCTCTTCTCTATTTGCCATCTCCTTTTCCTCTCCCTCGATGTCAAATCTTCTTCAATTCTTTCCCTTCTTTTTCTCAATAATTCTTTCTCCTCCATAATTTTCTTCTTTTCCTCTTTACTCCCTACTTTCACTAGAAACATTCCTCCCTTTCCTTCTTTCATCCATCCTATTCTCTTAACTCCTTCTACCCTTACCTGAACTCCAATATCTCTCAAAAGATTTTTGATTTCCGCTTCCCCTGTTTCACTCTCCACTTTCAATCCCTTAACTACTATGTTATTTTTCCTCTTCGCTCATTCTTCCCCTTCCAATCTTCTTTAAATAAAATGAAACCATTTTTCTATTTTTCATTGTAAATATATCATTTTTAGTTGAAAGTTCAACTATTTGGTTGAAAATTAACTTTTTTTTTCTCAAAAATACGTCTTTTTGATTGAAAAATTAATCTTACTGCTTGAAAATCCATCTCTTTGGTTAGAAATTAATTTTTTCTTGTTGGAAATTGATTTGCTTTAATTTAGAATGTTATGTGTTCCATTTTTAATTTTAAATTCATCTTTTCAGTTAAAAATTTGAATATTTCATTGAAAGTTAAACTACTTTTTCAAAAATTCATTTTCTGGGAAATGAAGATGCATTTAAGATGCATTTCAGCATCTTGCTAGAGATACATCATTTTAGTAAAAAATTCATCTCTTTGGTTGAAAATTTCAATAGTTTTTCGAGAAATCGTTTTCTCTTAGTTGAAAATTCGCGTGAGTCTAGTTTTTTTTTTAAATTATTCAAAATCCCTTGAAATCTGTTAAAATCACATGAATGAAAGAGAAATCCCTTGAAATATTTTGAAGTACTTCGGAAACGTTGAAATTTTTTTAAACTTTTCAATGCTCAATGATATCTTCTGAAATCTTTTGAAATTTTCTGAAATCTTTAGAAATCTTAATAACTCGTGTACAATTAAAATTCGAATGATCAACCCCTTGGTATTAAAAAATTAACCGCATGAATCATCTTTTTTATTCAATGAAATTAAGTTTTATTCTTATATCAACCACCATAACGATCAAATGTAATCAATGGAATAATTTGAAGTAATTCAAAAACCAGCCAGGCTTTTATCAACAATGAGTGCGAGATTTTCGAGACATTTTGAATAACTATTCATTTTTTAGGCTTATTTATTTATTTGTTTTTTGCGTTATATGAATATAATATTTTCCTAAGATTCTTGAGAAAATTCAAAATATTTTTTTAAATTTTAGATATGTCAAATCGACAAGAAAGTTCATCTTCAACTAAATAGATGAATGATTTGTTTAAGCTATATAAATATAATATATTTTCCTAAGATTCTTGAGAAAATTCAAAATATTTTTGAAAATTTTAACTATGTCAAATCAACAAGAATGTTCATTTTCAACCAAATAGATGAATGTTTTTTAAGTTATATAAATATAATATGTTCCTAAGATTCTTGAGAAATTTCAAAATATTTTAGAAAATTGTAGATATGTCAAATCAACCAGAAAGTTCATCTTCAACCAAATAGATGAATTTTATTAACTTAATTTCTTAACGGAAATAATTAATCTTTGAACCAAATAGACGAATTTTAAACTTTTAATAAAGTAGTTTAACTTTTAACCAAGTGTTTAAATTATCAACCAAAAACCATGGATTCTCAATGAAAAAAATAATAATTAAAATCATAAGGAAACAATATTTTAATTTTCAAAAAAAAGTTGAATTTATCCATAAGGACGAATTTTCATCGAAATAGTTGAACTCTCAATCAAAAAAGGTTTTAAACTTAAACCAACAGTAGCCATTTTCATAAAAACAAAAAATCTTACCAAAAGAGATAAATATTCAAACCAAAAAGACGAATTTTCAACAAAAGTGTTGAATAATAAAAAATAAATGCAGACAAGAAAAATCGATAATTTTAGAAAACTTATAATTTGAAGGAAAAAATATTTTGTAATATAAAATAAAAATTTCTAATGACTACTTATTTTTTAAGTTCCTACGTTTATATTCTTTCACATTCGTTGAAAAAGTATCTAGAAAATTTCTGAAATTTTTTTTTATTTTACAGGATTTTACCAAATTTAAGGAGAAAATTGCGTCACTTTGAAAGATATTCAGGGCTCTTTGAAGCTTGAAAAGCATTACAAAATATTTTATATATTTTCATTACCCTTTCCTTGTCCTGAAATCTTCCACATTCATTTTTGAAAATTTCGGAAATGTTTTGCAATGTTTTAAAATATTCGAAAATATCCCCTTCAAATTAATTTTTCAAGATGAAGAATCACTTTAAATATTCCCATTAATCTTGAGATATTTTTCTTTTATCCTTAAACCTTTCAAAACCTTTTTAAAAAACTTCAAAATTTTATTTCAATGGGTACGAAAATCTACATTTTGTTAAATATTTCGTGAAATCTTCTCAAATTTCAAATTATTTCGTTATTATTGCTACTATTAAATTATAGTGCGGTAGCAAAATGTTAAAAACGTAATTATTTCCCAGTATCAAAAAACATTCAGAATTAAAATGTTCTATTTTAATAATAATGTTTACAAACATTCGATGATAAATTTGATCATCAAACGAAATTAATTCTTTAAAAATTTTAATTTAATTAATTGATGGTGCAGAAAACAGAATTTCAATAAATTCAAAAGAACAAATTGAAAACAGCCAATAATAACAATAATCAGTACGAGATTTTCGAGAATTTCGTTCTCTTAATTTTATCATGCAGATAGGATAGGATAAAAAAATAACGAAATATTGTACATGTGTATTTTGAAGTAAAAAAGATTGGAAATATTTCTTTTAAATTTTTTTGGTTAGGAATGAGATTTGATTGACCAATAATTCCATTTTTATAAACGACTTTCTTAAAAGTAATTTGAAAATTTGGTTGAAAATGCATTCTCCTAAATAAGTAAACTTTCCTAGAGGTTGAAATATCATAGAATTATTCGAATTTTCATGTAAGACATTTGCAAGTGTAATTTAAAAAGCTGGATAATAATTCCTGAACCTAAGTGATGTAGTTCCGGCTTGGAAAACGAATATGTTCTCTAAATTCTCAGTTGTTCATGCAACAAACCCATTTCTCAAAAACTGAGCTTTAGAGACATGAATTTGCAATCTGCAAGTTCAATTATTATCAACCCGAAACGTGGTAGAACTTTGTTGAACACTCATCGATTTTATTGATCCTCTGTTTGATGTAGACACAACTCTCGTGTTCAGTAATTAACTTTGCCAGTTTCACCATCTTTAAGTTCAGTAACACGCAATCTTAGACTAATTCTAACACCAAAAGTGACTATTCGTGTCTTCATCAATTTTGCCATCGAGAAAGATAGCCTATGTATACAGTAATCTATATTTAAAGAGAGAATATCTAGTTTTCAAAATTATCAGGGTGGCCGAAAAACACCATTTTCAAAATTTCCTGATTTCTCCCTTCGTAATTTTTCATTTTAACTGACCACTAATATTTAAAGAGCGAAATTCCAGTCTTGTAATATTTTTAATATAGAATTTTTTATAAATGAAATAAAATAATTTTACATTTAAAATCATCAATTTATGTTTTATTATTCTCCGGAGTAATACAGTATAATTTACTTTCGAAAAAGTCAAAAAGTGACCATAAGTGATTCATTTCCAATCCGAAAAGTGACTAATGTGTATTAATAATGTGACTAGTGTTCTTTTGAATTTAAAAAAATTCAAAAGAATTCGATTTTTATAAGAATTGCAGGTGAATTTTAACAAATTAAGTATAATTAAAAAAAACTGAACTGTAAAAAATTGAAAACATCCGAAAAATTGCATGGATTTCAATAAAATTGGGATCAATTTAGAGGAGTTTGAAGGGAATGAGAAAATTTCTTGAGCATTTTTAAATCTTTCGAAAATACCTTGGAATCTTTCAAAACACCCCAAAATATTTTAAATATATTGAAATCTCTTAAAACCTTTTAAAGTTCTTGGAAACTCCATGGAAGTTTTAAAAATACCCTGAAATGTTCAAAATCCCTTGGAATGCCTTAAAATTATTGAAATCTGTTAGAAATTCTTTAAAATCTTGAAATAACCTAAAGCATTTCAATTTTTTTTTAATATTTTGAAATCTCAAGAAATTTTTGAAAGATCCTGAAAGTTCCTTGAACTTTAACAAAAACTATCTCAGAATTTTTTTTAATATCCTAAATCATTTAAATCCGTGAAAAATTTTCGTAAATTGTTAAAACTGTTACAAATATCTTGTAATCTTTTAAAACACCCGAACATATTTTAAATCCTTTGAAATATTTTAAAATCTTTTGAAACTTTTGAAACTTTTGAAAGCTCTTGGAAATTCCTTGAAATTTAAAAAAAATACCCTAAAATTCATTAGATCCTTTGAAATCCCTTCAAATAATTACAATGAATTGAAAATTTCTTAGAATTTTTTCAAATATCCAAAAACCTTACACGTCCTAAAAATTCGTCTCATATCTCCCAAAATACTAGGCAGTTCTATGAAACTGTAATTGTATCTGTATTTGTAATCCTTCTAAATCTTTTGAAGTCCGTTAAACCTTTTTAAAGTTCTTGAAAATTCATTGGGAGTGATAAAAATACCCTGAAATCTTCCAAATCCTTTAGAATCCCTTCAAATTACTGAAACTGTGACTCCTCACAGAAATAATGTTGTTCAAATCTCTACCTTTTTTAAACGTATCGTGGACGGCGGGAAAGAACCCATGATATTGTGGAGAGAAATAATGTTTGTTAAACCCCTACCCCTTTCCAACGTCTAACATTAAAAATTTGTGAAAACTTTTCAAACTTTCTTTCGACAGCCAAAAACTTTAAATTAATAAAGAATTGGGCTTTGACTTTTCTTTCCAAGTAACTAAAGTTACGCGACGCGTGGCAAAGATTTGCAACAAGGTCTATACGTCCGAAAATAAGCCACGCCCCCTTCCCTTTTCCAACTTCCCCTTTCCCTCACCAAGTCCGTACGTTTAAAATCGACCGTGTTATAAACATACATAAGCGTACAGAGTGTCCGTACTTTTAGCCCGGACGTGTAGTCAAACCTAAACATACGGACAGTCCGTCACTTTAGACTCGGCCAAATAAAAAATGTCTTGCAATTTTTAACAATGTCCTTAAACCGTATAGGTCCTAAAAAATCAACTTTTATCTTTTGAAATTCTGAGGAAATATTTAACTCCCGACTAAGATTGGTTGAAATCCCTCAAAATCATTTAAATCCTTGGAAATGTCTTGAAAATTTCCGAATCTTAAACAAAAATCCTTGGAATCTTTTAATATACTCTGAAATATTTCAAACGCTTTAAAATAAAATCTTTAAAATTCTTTGGAATACCTTCAAATTATTGAAATATGTTGAAAATTCTTTAGAATCTTAAAATATTTCCTAAAATATTTCAAAAGAATTCAATAAAATTCCAAAATATGTATAGACCTGAATTCAATAGTGGTTAAGTCGTGGGTTAATTAATTTAAAAAAAAAGTGATTTAACTAATCTTTTCATTTTTAAAAATTACAATAAGTGACTATGTCATAGCCCCGTTTATTCTTGATAGGTACTTCTAGTGTTTCTTACAAATCTTCCCTGACTTTTGCTTTTTTTTCAAAATCCCTGTCTTTCCCTGACAGCGAAAATTTCCTGACTTTTCTATGATTTACAGATTTTCCCTAAGCTACGTGAACCCTAATAATGCAATTTGATTTGAATCTCTCTTCCAAACAATAAACAAATTTCCTAAAGATTTAAAAAATTCTCAATCTAAAAACAATAGTTTCGCCAAGCTTGTCCCAATAGATTTTTTCTTAAATTACCATTCAGTTTTGTATCTCCATCATGACCGAGATTTTCGACTGATGGAGAGGACTCACAGTTGAGCAACTTTGAAGAAAAGACCCTACTCTGAGGAATCGAAGGGTCGGTAACGTACGAGAGAACGTGAATCAAAAGCAAAAAGAAGAATAGGCTGTCTTATATTCCAGAAACGTTTCACAGTGACCATCCTGTGATAACGTTTCGGCACGTCCAACGTCGGAATTCTCAGTGAAATCCTTTCTTTTCTTTTCCTTTCTTTTTCAGAAGACAATTTTTTTCGTTTTATTTATTTGTTTTTGCTTTCTTCGTTTTCAGTTCTATACAGGAAGCATCGATGGTACCCGTGTAGCTAGAGTAGTGACAGCGACGCGAGGCGAATCAAGGAAAAATTCTCTCGGGCCAAGAGCGCTGGTCTGCCTATTAATTTCATTGTCCTTCCGATCACGGAATCCATTGTCAAGCTTTATCCTCGGAACTGGTGAAAAGCCATGGCCACGTAATTAATTCACAAAAGAGCGGAGAAGGAGAAGCCCAAGAATAACGATAGTGTTTTATTTAACGAAATAAGCTTCCCTCCACAATCGCGGTGTATTCAAAGGAAACTTGATTATCTCGGAACAAAGCTCTTTTTTCCACCTTTCCGCACTATAGGTTTTTAAAACACTGAGGGGGTATCAAATAAGGAGCCTTCTTTCATCAAAGTCCACTCTCAGAATTTAATAATAAAAAAGGGAACATAATGCAGGATCCCTACATACCGACATAGCGAAATTCGAGAGTATTCAAGGGTTTACGACTTTACGTCGATTCTAAGAATGGTTTTTGTCTGTGCTAAGTTTAGTTGGTCTAGACAAAAATTATTACGGAGAGCAGGGTCGACGCAAAACTTCATTTTAAAAATTCCATGACTTTTTTCTGAATTTTCCCTGAACATCTTTTTTTATTTTCAATATTAACAGTATTCAACAGAAACATATTCAACATCAAATTTTTTATAAACATGATAAAACAATATGAGATCCAAAATTTCTAAAATTCAAATTAATGAATTCATTTCAACCAAAGAAGAGGAGTGTTCTACTATAAAAGTAGTATACCATTAAGCCATTTCCCTTTCAGGGTAGGCGTGACACTACCCGATTCGGGTAGTGTTTCTAGGTGGATAGTTTCTTGTAGTAAATAACTACATGTGTGGGCTCACCACACCCACGACGGGCCAACAGCACGCAGTATTCTCGAATGGTCACCCATCCAAGTACTAACCGCGCCCAACGCTGCTTAACTTCAGTGATCGGACGAGAACTGGTTTTTTCAGCGTGGTATGGCCGTTGGCAAATATATAAAAATTATTTATTAATTAATAATTAATTAATTATTATAATTAATTAATTATTATTATATTAATTAAAGATTAATTATTAATATGACTTTTTGAAAAATAGTTACATTTTTAACATAATAGACAAATTTTCAAAAAAATAATTAAATTTTAAAAAAATTTGAATTTTTAACCTGCAAAGATGAAATTTGAACCAAATGATGGAATTTGTAAGCAAAAAAGATTAAAATTTAACCAAAGCAGTTGCATTTTCAATCAAATAATTGAATTTTTTAGAAGAAAGTTGAATTTTCAACCCGAGAATTTTAATTTTCAACAAAAAGATGCATTCCGAAACAAAAATGTAATATTTGATATTTTAATCCAAAAAAGCGAGTTTTCTACCAAATTATTAAATTTTCAACAAAAGAGTTGAATTTGTAACCAAATAGTTCAAGATTCAATCTACAAGCATGATTTTTAAACCAAATAGTCGAATTTTGAATAAAAAAAGATTAAAATTAAACCAGAAACAGTTTTATTTCCAACAAAATAGTTACAAAAAATATAATACTTGATATTTAAACCAAACGAGATAAAATTTCCACCAAAACAGATGAATTTAAAAAAAAAAAAAGACGTTTAAATCAAGATCATTAATTTTTAACCACAAGATACGAATTTTCAACTAAATAAGATAAATTTTCAACCAAAAATAGAAAAGTAGAATTTTCATTTGAAGGAATTATTCTTTTATAAAAAAAGAACGAATTTTCAACATAGTGGACAAATCTAAAGCCAATGAGATGCACTTTCCACTAAAAGGATGAATTTTTAAAACGAGAAAGACGAATTTGCAACAAGTAAAGATTTTTCAGTCAAGAAAGAAAAAAGTTAATTTCAAACCAAACAGTTGCTTTTTAAACAAAAAATAAACAAATTTCAAAGTGATAGAATTCGTTTTGTACCAAACAAGACGAGTTCTCAACTAAAAAAGATTTTTTTTTTAAATGGAAAAGATATATTTTTAGTTAAAAAAATTAATTCTAAACCAAATAACGAGTAAGTTTTCAAGAAAGCAGTTATACTTTGAACGAACAAGATGAATAACGAATTTTCAACCAAAGAGATTTTTTTACCTACAATTAAGAATTTTCCACACAAAAAATTGTTTTGGAACAAAGTGGTTCATACTTTAACCAAGTAGTTCAATTTTCGACCAAAAAAAAAAAAAAAAATCTGCCCGCTTCGCGTGCACATTCTCATGGCGCGCTTCGCGCGCGGCTCGCTTCGCTCGCAAGTTTGAGCGCGCCTAGGGCGCGCGACTGTTGGATCTCGCGCTTCGCGCTCGATCATATATTTATCTCGCGCTTCGCGCTCGATTATGTATTCACCTCGCGCTCGGGCGTATTTGCATCGCGCTTTACGCTCGGCTCCTCTAGATTTTTGAACTTCGTGTTCGACTTCGATGAAAAGAAAAAGTTTGTTTGCAAATATTATAAAATTATCAAAACCTCTACATATTAAGTGATTGTTAAATTTGCTTTTATTTTAGACTGAAAAGGAACTTTATTTACTCAAGGTTCTATCGACCTTAAGGAACACATTCTCATCCGGAAACTCGCGCTTCGCGCTCGATATTTGATTTGAAAATCATTTGAACCGTATGATAGAAACAAAAAAGTTTGAGCGCACTTACGGCGTGCGATTTGGTAAATACACTGAGCGCGCACTTTGTGCTTCGTGTTATATGTTCTTCATATACAAATTACTAAATTTGTATTTGATTTCAAATGAAAAGTAATGATATAATTCAGGCGACAAATTTTATTAGTTAACATTTTATTTTAGCTTGTGCCGTTTATCAAAAAAGTTAATTTTTTCATTTTGAATATATTCTTACCACAAAAATTGATTACGGGTTTGTAAGTCTTTTTTGAATGCACAATTTTTGTTCATTTATATGTTTTCGTACCTTGCATTGTTTTTTCAAAAATTTGATTTTTTTTACTGTCAATGTTATTTTCACGAATAAAACAAAAACCACGCATCCTATCGAAACATGAGTCACAATAAATTTGTACCTCTTCCTTGGATGAACAAATTTTGTTTCGGTCATTTTTTCGTAGCTGGTAATATTCGTCTGAAAATTTGATTTTTCTATTTTCAATGCTGTTTTTTACGAATAAAACCAAAACTACGCGTCATATCAAAAAGTGAATGATAAGAAATTTGTAGATCTTTTTTAGGTGCACAATTTTGGTAAGATGATCTTTTCTGGTATCTTGCATAGTTTGACAGCAAAATGGCTTTTTTGATTTTTCATTAATTTTTTGTGCTATCAAAATTTGAATTTTTCAAAAAATTCAAAAAGTTGTTATGAAAATATTATAGGGTGTTCAGGAATCAACGTTTTTCTCCTCTTGACTTTTTTTCATATCGTGCGTTTTTCGGCTTAAAATGTTCATTTTCGTTTGTTTTTTGGAATTTTGAAAATGCTATAACTCCAGTAATTTTTTTTTATCACGAAAAGTCATGAGAATATTTTGTTCGTCATTTTGCGTACTACTAATAACCGTACATAGAATTTTCAAATCTTCAAAAAAAGTGGTCTCAAAAATTTTCAAAATGTGCTCACTTTTTGGATTTTCATCCAAAATAGCTGGTTAATGAACTCGTTCTCTATTTTTCGGCCATAAAAAAGTGTGCCAAAGCTCAATCAAATCTGATCATTTTTTCGAAAGTTATCGTGGCTACAGACAGACAGACAGACAGACAGACAGACAGACAGACAGACAGACAGACAGACAGACAGACAGACAGACTACAGACTACAGACAGACAGACACCTTGGTAAAAATCGTTTTTTCTAGCTCAGAGGGCCTCAAAACGTGGAGATTTGATGAAAACCGACTATGTCAAATTTTACATAAAACCAATACCTTCTCATTAGAATGAGAATGTAAAAATTAACAAATAATGTAATAGTAGATATTTAAAAAAAAATTAATTTCAATTCAAAAACAGTTCATTACTACAAGAAAGATGAAGTTTCAACAAAATAGTTGGATCCTTAACCAAAGAAAATCAATTTTCAATCAAGCAGTTTTATTTTCATTGGGAAAAGGTGAAATTTCTACTAAAAGCCATGAATTTTCAAAAATAATTTGGAATTTTTAACAAAAATTACCTAATTTTTCCTTGACAACTTTTCCATTTTCCCTGGCCATTACAATTCAAAGACCAGAATCCTAATCTTGTACGATTTTTAACAAAGAATCTTTCATAATCAGAATAAATCAATTTAAAATTGAAATTAAGATGTTTCTTATTTATGATCGCTGACACTTATCTCAAGTGGCTCCTATAGAAATTCCCTGCTTTTTGCCAGATTTTTCTCGAAATCCTTGATATTTCCCTGACCTATAAAATTATCTAACTTTTTAATGATTTCCAGGTTTTTGCTGACCTACGGCCACCCTGGGACATGAATCCTCTAGGAGTCTCGATTTCGGTAATTTCGGTAATTACGAATCATTAATAAGGACACATCCATGAATACAAAATTGAACCATCAATATAAAATTGTATATTATCTTATTCTTCAAAAAGACTCGAAACCAGATTGATCTTTAATTTCAGCATTTTTGTTACTTTGCAGAGTGAAGGTCTTGGAATTGGTCCAGATTTCTTTTTTTTCCCCCTATCTTCCTCAACCCCCGATTCTCAACCCACTTGAACCACTAGAGTTCCTGCGGGAAATCGAGATTAAATCATAACGTATTTATTAAACGTTTTGATTCAAATTCTAATAAATACTTCAGCCCCAGGAAGCCCGATTCGAAACATTGAATATTACTAATTCATTCCACTTAAGACCACATTTACTCTCGCATAAAAATGCGCTATCACTGTTCGTATAAAATATGACTTGTATCGCTTTTAGGACTACATTTTAAATTAAGACTAATTCCGAACACTTATTATCATACGATTCCTCTCGAAGAAAAATAAAGACTATTTTTAAAAGAAAACGAGTCTATTTTTTGCGGACGACCTCACTAATCGATTTCCGGGCGTCACTTAGGCTTTACTACTCGTTTACATAAATTAGGAAGTAATTAATTAAAATTTCGTTTACTTTTGCTCGTCCGTTCGAGCAACTTTAGCGACGACAGAAGCAGGTTTCGTTGACAGTTCTATTCCGACTTTCTCGTTTACCCATTCCCGCCTTCACCACTACCCCTGAAGGACAATGTCAATATTTGAGAAGACCGTAATTCGCTGGAAATTCCAGCAAGAATTAATGGCTCGCCATTCGCTGAATTTCCATAATCGTCGGACTAAGGGTCTCAACATTGTCAGCGGCGAAGGTGGATTATAAAAGTATCCTATAGGTTTGAGATACCTGTTAAACAACTTATAATTAAAAAATATTTTCAATAATATAATAAAATACCGCTGCGAAGTACTATGAGTGTAATTATTTGTGGTCATTGCATAAGCGATTTGCTTTCTCATAGAGGGAGGTTTTCTTCTAACAAAAGAAAAAAATTACGACATTCGATTTTTTTTCCAAGCTTGTGTTTCTGTTATTATTATACCATTCAGCCATCTTTCTTTCGGGGTAGGCGTCACTAGCTCGATGAGGAAAGGAGTAATGTGAGGAAGGAGCTATAGCTTTTTTAGATTGATCTATAGTTCTCCTGTTATTTATTTAAATAACACGTTCGTTTCGCAGCACTGCTCCGACCCAGGTTGTTGATCAATCTCTCTAGCGACCATCCCAAGTGAAGAGCCTCACAAGGTCGTCATGTGAGGTTCCCCACTCGAGCCCATTAGTGTCCAAGGTCTTTTCTTTCAGGCGTCATTCACTCTACTGACACTTTTTTACGAATTATTTGTCGCCACACTTTTCTGTCCTGGCATACTTCTCCAGCTACCTTCACGCCCATGCATTTTTTCATGCAAGCTCTCGCGTTTCTATGGCTTCTTATGTCTCTTCGGTTTACGGTATCATGCACACATTCTAAAGGTGTTCGCACAAGAAAATCCTTTGCAGTGCGCTGGAGACGTCTCACGGACGTGCCGTCCGCGCACAAACTCATAACGCCAACCAATCACGTGCAACCTGTCGTGCTGCTGCCTTCCGAGCGGTGACGCACGCAAGTACCTCGCTACTTAAACTGGTTCGCAACGCACTTCAGTAAGTGCTGCCACGGACCGTAGCAGCACGGCAGGTTGCACGGGATTGGTTGGCGTTATTTGTTCGTGCGCGGACGGCACGTTCGTGAGACTTTACCAGCACACTGCGACGGATTTTCTTGTGCGAACACCTTTACTATTCTTTCCGCGGTCTGCCTCTGGGCATACTGTCATTTACTTTACCCTCATACACTTGTTTTGTCAGCCGTTTATCTTTCATTCGTTCAACCAGTCCGAAACATCTTAACTGATTTCTTTTCCATATGTCAACTAGTTAATCTTCTGTTAATTATCTCGTTTCTCACTTTCTCCATCAGTGTTTTCCCGCATACCCTCTTATCCTTTTCTTGACAGGTCCATGTCTCGCTACCATCTAGCACAGTCGGTACAACTATAGAATTATGTATTGCCATTGTAGCCTTTTTTGATATATTTTTACTTTTGATAATGGACCCTGCTCTACCGATAACCTTATGGTAGGTTATCGTAGGTTATCAAAGGTTTTTCAATTGGGCAGTCGATGCGTCTCCAAGACGCGAACAAATATATCCTATACATTACTATTATATTTCCAATGTGAAAAAGGTTTCCCTTATATCAAGTAGTTGAAGAATATGTTTCAATTTATAAATCGGTATTGCTAGATCATAGAAGATCATGGAAGCTTCGTCAGTAAGTCATTCGGCGTGTCTTAAAGATGCGAACAAAGTGTCAGATACAGTACTGCAGTATTCCTAATATTATTAACAAACTTTGTCTCATTGAAAGAGAATACACACATTTTTTAAACTTCATAAATTAGTACTGGTGAGTCAAAACAGATTCAACAATAGGTTGATCGATGCGTCTCGAAGATGCGAACAATTATTGCACTAGATATAGTATTCTTGTATTTTGAATATTAGCGAAGATTTTCCAATATGAACAGAAGAAACCATTTATTTGAAACTTCATAAATCGCTACTGGTGAACCATTAAAGTTTCAACAAGAGGTCGATTGGTGCTTATCAAAGGCGTGAACAAATAAAATAGATATGATATTGTTGTATTTTTAATATCAAAAAAAGTTTTTCTCATATAAATAGAATGAACCATTTCTTCGAAACTTCATAAATCGGTAGTGGTTTAGTTACAAAAGTTTTAACAGTAGGCCAATATATGAATCTCGAAAATTCGAACAAATACACTAAATATAAAATCGTTGTATTTTGAATAACACAAATTTTTATTATTCATTTAGAATAAAACATTTGTTTGAAACTTCATAAATCGGTAATAGTAGGTGATAAAAGGTTAAACGATAGGTCGATCGATACGTCTCGAAGATGCGAACAAATACACAAGATATAGTATTTTTGTATTTTGAATACAAAAAACGTTTTTCTCATATAAAAAGAATAAAACATCTCTTTTAACTTCATAAATTGGTATTGGTGGTTCAAAACAGGTCCAAAAATAGGTCGATCGATGCGTCTCGAAGATGCGAACAATTACACTGCATATAGTATTGTTGTATTTTGAATGTCAATAAAGTTTTTCCCATGTGAACAAAATAAACCATTTGTTAAAAACCTCAATAATCGGTACTGGTAGGCCATGAAAGTTTCAAAAAGGGCTTGATCGATGCATCTCAAAGGCGGGAACATGTACACGAGATATGATGTTGTTGTATTTTTAATATCAAAAAAAGTTTCTCTTATACATAGACAGCATAAAGCATTTCTTTGAAACTTTATGAATCGATACTGGTAGGTTTTTGAATGGTTTAACAATAGGGAAATCCATGCATCTCGAAAAAGCGAACAATTACAATGGATATAGAATTGTTATATTTTGAATATCAATAAAGTTTTACCCATATGAACAGAATAAACCATTTGTTAGAAACTTCATCAATCGCTACTGGTAGGCCATGAAATTTTCAACGACGGCTCGATAGATGCGTCTCGAAGGCGCAAATAAATACACTACACATAGTATTGTTGTACTTTGAATATCAAAAAAGTGTTCTCTACATGTAAACAACATAATTAATTTTTTGGGAACTTTATAAATCAATACTGGTAGGTCATGAAAGTTTCAAAAAGAGGTTCATCAATGCATCTGGGATGCGCGAACAAATATCCTACGTATAGAATTGTTAAGTTTTGAATAACAAAAAAGGTCTTCTTATATGAACAGAATAACAATTTTGTTTAAACTTCATAGATCGGTAATGGTGGGTCATAAAAGGTTAAACAATAGGTCGATCGATGCGTCTCAAAGATGCGAACAAATAAATTAGATATAGTATTTTTGTATTTTGAATATCAAATAAGTTTTTTCCATACGAACAGAATAAACCATTTTTTTGAAACCTTATAAATCGGTACTGTTGGTTTATAAAAGGTTCAATAACAGGTCGACCGATGCATCTTGAAGATGCGAAAAAATACACTATATATAGTATCGTTGTGTTTTGAATATCAAACAAGTTGTTCTCAAATAAACAGAATAAACCATTTTTTTGAAACTTCGTAATTGTTGTATTTTGAGTATCAAAAAAGTTCTTCTCATCTGGATATCAGTCACACACGTATATACACAAACACCCATCAAGACATTTTCCTAAAATTGTATTTTCGAGCTTGTTGGGTCGAATTATATCGAAATATGTCAAAAACGTAGATTTGAAAATTTAGGCAATTACAAATCTCCCTCTATGAGAAAGAAATATTATATTATATGTTAAAATAAAGTTTTTTCAGTAAATCTACGTAAACGCTCCCAAAAAATTTTTAAATGAAGTTCCAAAAAGGTCATACTTTCGATCTTTTTCGCACCGCGCACACTAAAAATGTACAAATTTCAAATAAAAAGACTGAAAGTTTTTGTGAAAACTAACGATAAAAATTCGAAATCACAGAAATGATGTACAATGGACAATAGGGTGGTCCACATTTTTCCTCTCTCAAATTTTCATGAATTTTCATATTTTGTCATATTTGCTTGAATGTACAAAAAAATAAATGTGTTTTTTTTTTGTTTGGAAAAATGTTGTATAGAGGTCCCGCAAGCCCCATGAAGTTTACCAAGCATTTTTTATAATAAAAAAACATTTTTGTAAATTTTTTTCAGAATCGTCAATGTTGGGTTATCGAGTTGACCCCCAAAATTTCTCTTCAGAATTAGCGATAGAATACGAATCAAAAAATACTCTGAGGAAAGATAGTTATAAACAGCAAGAAGTTGTTCAAAAAATGATGTCTGTTAACTGGAAATTATTTATTACCTCACTCTAATTGAAAAGTGGACAAAGATTGGAAAATTTCAGATAAAACTGCAACATTATAGCACTATTTAAAAAAAACATTTTTACATTATTTAATTCATTATTCAAACAATTATTTTTGTTAACTGTAATCGACTATTGCTTCACTATGGAAGAAAAGCTAAAAGCAATTCGAAAAATTTAGAAAAAATTGGGACTATCCATCTCTGTTTGAAGTAAAAATTGCTATAGACAATGATAAATTCTATAAAGAAATTTTATATAAACATCCAATTATTAGTAGGGAGCAATATTTTATGTATTGGAAAAGATGAATTTCTTATTTGTATTAAATGGATAATTGTGAAGAGAAATGTTGGGAGCCAACTCGATACATCTAATATTGACGATTCTGAAAAGTTTACAGAAACGTTTTTTTGTCACCGAATACGTGTCAAACTTCATAGAGCATACAGGACCTCGGAATATCTTTTTTTTTTTAAAGAAAAAAACAAATTTATTTTTTTGCGGATTCGAACAAATTTGGGTAGGATATGTATAAAAACTAAAAAAATTGCAATGCATTTTTGTACCACCCTGATGGACAATAATAATGTGGGATAATGGGTTGACGCAGTTTAGGGATGTGTCCTACATTATTCTTGTAACCAATCACAGGCTTGCCTTCCTTTCCCCCAAAGGGCATTGAAAAGGGTTAGATGTCCGGCATAAATTATTTTTGTGACCAGCCACTTTGGAAAGGGTTATGGATGTGACCTGCATTATTTTTGTAACCAGTCACAGTGTATTTTTAAAAGATCTACAACTTTTACGAGTACTTAGAGATTTTTTCGTAAATTTTTAGCAGTTACTGATACAAAGAGAAAAAACATGACATTTTAGTATTTTTCTTAAGTTTTGACGTTGAAAGCGACTTTTGTGCGTATTTTCAAGGTCGTTTTCGTAATCAGACTTTTTCATAACTATATCAAAACTTTTAAAGATACTTGTAGTGAAAAAATTGTAGCGCAAGTATTAATATTCAATTTAGAGAATATAAAGAAATAGTTTGTTTAAAAAAAGTACAGACAATAGTCGTGAAGAATATTAATTCGGGTTCTAAAGACCGACGTAAATGAAGGAGGAGAGTGAGTTAAGGTTGAAATTACATTAGTTCTAAATGTCGCAAGCGAATGTGGTGGAAGTTCACGAGATCCGAATAGTACCTAAGGTTAATCCTGCGGTGCGGCCCTTAAGGTCACAATTACACCAACCCCACAATCTTCTTCGATAATTCCGCGCGATAAATTTACGGGGTAGGAAAAACCTCAAGATGTACAAGTGCATTCCCCTTGTACTCGTCAAAAAATGTTTTATCATTATTTCTTAACAGTCGAATGAACTTAAGCTCTCTGAGAAAGTTGACTTTTAATCCTGCAAGTTCGGAGTTCTCAATTTTCATGTATTTCTTTCAGTCTAGCAAAGAACTTCCAAGTAGAAAAACTAAATTAAAAAAAGAGATGCGATCTGAAAAAATTATATGTAGGTTATAGGCGGCTATAGGCAGGATCAATATGGTCAGGTTTATAATTTATTTACTTTTTTTTAATTAAAAATATTCTAAAACTGAAATTGCGTTTTTGGGATATAAAATCCTTAAATAAGAAGAAAATAAATTTTTTGTTTGAAAAAAAAACGGATTTTATATATCCTAATTTCTAATACCAAAAGCTTCCGACTGAAATGTTGGTTGCTGATACGTATTTATTTATGATTGTTCTGTAATAATTAAATTTAAGATGTACTTTATGTAATGGAATAAAAATATGAATTAGATATTCACAAAAACTAAAAGCGAATAAAAATTCTTCAAAGGGGCTCACCTATGATACAAAAAAAGTTGCAATTTTGAAACATCTGCATTTTTAAAGACAATTACTTTCTCGCCGATTTTAAATCTTTTCAAAATTTTGGACTTCTCGGAGTAACTTTGCTTTCTGAGAAATCTGAAAAAAAATGGAAATCAGAAGAATATGAATGCCGCAGTCTATATAAAGGATTTGTGTTGATTTAAGAGATTACACAAAGAAATTTTCAGAAGTTCGCCTTAAATTTAAAATCAATTGAATGTTGTAAAACCGTTTTTTATCGTTTTTGGCATGCAAAAAAAACTATCACCGAAATTAACTTTTACATCTTTACACACTTTTTCATAGTTACACTGCTCCTGAATGTTTATATTTCAAGACTGAAAATTGAGATTAGTTTATTAGCTCACCAGGCTCCTTGCCAAAATTAGAATATAATAGTTTGATTTTTAGTTAAAAAATTTTATTCTCAAGCCAAAAAACTAATTATTACAAAATAGGTAAATATTGAACCAAAGAGATGAATTTTCAAATAATCAAATGAATTTTTGACAAGGTAGTTCAACTTTTAACCAAGTAATGGAATTTTTAATCAAGAAGATTAATCTTCCACTAAAAAAATTAATTAAAAAAAAAGACACATAGATTTTCAATCAAATTGTTGAATTTTGAAATAAAAACGATCAATATTCAACCCATAATGACATAATTAAATTTGCAGTTATAAAATTTACAAAATATTTCAATTTTCAACTAAAGAGATGGACCTTCAACTGATAGAATATATTTTTAACAAAGTATTCCAACTTTCAATCAAGCAATTCAATTTTCAATCTTCAAAAATTGAAATGATTTTTTAATAAAGTAGTTTAAATTTCAACCAACTAGTTGAATTTCCAACCAAAAAAGTTGAATTCTCAATGAAAAATTTAGTATGCAAATTGTCAAGTAAAAACGATCAATTGTCAGTATAAAATGCATTAATTGAATTTCCACTTGAGAAAATTAATTTTTAAATAAAAAAAGTTGCAACAAAATAGTTAAATCTACAATCGAATATTAGAGTTTTTACTTGAAAGAGATGAATTTTGAACCATATATAACCAATAATAGACTTTTCAATTACAAAGAGTGAGGAATAGTATGAAGTTTGTATTTAGATGCTCTACTTGTAAAATAAAATCACAAATTTTCATTTTTCAAGGATGTTAAAATATTATTATTCACATTTATATTTTTCATGTATAAAGAAACCGTAGCTAAAAATGCAGAAATCTTGATCACAAAATCCAAAGATATTGGTTTGGAAGTTAGCGAATCGAAGACAAAATATATGACCGTCGCCAGATTCGAACAAAGCAATGTAGGCGGGGATCTAATGGCCGGAAATATGAAATTCGAAAGGGTTAACGAGTTTAAATACCTCGGGTCTATTGTAACTAGCGAAAATAACATTAAAACGGAAATCAACGCGCGGCTGCACGCTGGCAATGGGTGCTATTATGCAGCAAACACGCTACTAAAATCGCGATTGCTATCTAGAAACATCAAAGTAAGAATTTACAAAACGATAATAATGTCGGTCGTCATGTACGGGTGTGAAACGTGGGCGCTGATGAAGGGAGCGGAGAATAGGTTTAGAGTTTTCGAAAATAAAGTACTTAGAAAAATCTATGGTCCAAAGAGGGACGAAGAGACCGGTGAATGGTGAAAATTGCATAATGATGAGCTGCATGTTCTCTACGGGTCAGCAGATATTAATAGAGTTATGAAAGCGCGTAAATTAAGACGGGCGGGGCATGTAGCAAGAATGGGCAATGAGAGAACAGTGGCGCAAGTTTTAAGAGGGAAGCCGACTGGTAAGCAGTGTTCACAGATTGTGGGAGCTGGCGGCCCCCACCACGACTCCCGTGTGGGAGCAACACACGTAAACGCCGCGTGTCGGTGTGTCCC
>CAKNYM010051706.1:91054-102734 GCA_932195095.1 Andricus curvator
GATTAAGGCCTATTCCAATAACTAAAATTATAAAGACATGGCTTAATTAAATTTTAATTAGCTGAAACAATTTCCCGATATAATTTCAAGAAAATGAAAAAAAAGTTTATGAAAATCGGTTAATATGTCCAGTAATAAAGTAAATCTTTAAGTGCATGCAAAATTACAAGAACTCTCAACTGGCATTGAAGATATTAACCGATTTTCATCAACTTTTTTTTCATTTTCTTAAAATTATACCAGGAAATTGATTCAGATATTTAAAGTTTAATTTATTAACATTTCACCAAAGTTTAATTTTTCTCAACCGGCTCTAATCCTCACAATGGAAAGGTCGCGCGAAGCGTGCAACCGCCCGCATGACCGGCAGTCAAGTATCCCCCTTGGGTTCCAGTATTGTGAAAAAATTGTAGGGTGGCGGTAAAAAAGTACATTTTTTTCTTTTACGTTGCGTCAGAGGGATGGGACACCATGTGCGACGTAAAGCGGTCGTTTTGAAAAACAAAAAACCCATCATTTTTTTATTGTAACTCCCATACTACATTACTTATCGGTCTGTGCTCTCCCGGCGGAAGTTAGCCACTGGTGTATTGTCGGCCGGTACATCGGTCAACGCCTATCGTTACGGAGGATCGCAATAGGGAGGGGGTGAAAAAGCGGAGGAACGAAATACGCTTTCAAGCCGACTAAAAAGTCGCTGCGGAATCGATGTTTGCGAGTTGGTTTTTCGCAATTAGTGATATCGGCCGGCGTCACCTGACACGATGGTCATCCTCCCAGCGACCCTCCAGCTCCCAGGCACTTTGCCAAATATCCAGAGAATATATTGATGCCCCAGGGCTGGCCCGCGTTATCAAGTAATTTATATCGATGTTTCCCAAAATTTGTATACCTCCCATAATCAGTCTGATCACTCGACCGACAATGGTGATTTCAAGAAAAAATATGGACAGAAAGATTCTATACAGCACATTCTATTTACATTGTTTTACGTTGAATTACGTCTATTTTTTCGGCGCATAAGAGTGTCACTCTTTTCTCTTCCGTACCCTTATTTTTTTCTTCCTTCTCTCTTCTCTTCTTCTCCTTCTTCTTTTTCTTCTTTTTTACCATCTTCTCTCTTCTCTTTATCATTCTGTCTTTTGCATCGGATAAGAGTGTCTCTGACGCACACATGTCCCTCATACACTTTTTTCTCTTTCACACGCTTCGTCATTTTCTCATTCTCTCTTCTCCTCCTCTTTCCCACCTTCGCAGCGCATAATTGTGTCTCTTATGCACGCTTGTTTTTTTCGTGCCCTTCTCCTTTTTCTCTCATACCTCTTCTCCTTCCCTTCCTCTCTTTTGCAGCGCTAAAGAGTGCGTCTTATACCCTTTGGTCTCTTTTGTACGCTTATTCGTCTTCTTTTTCTCTTTCCTCCTTCACGTTCTTTCGCAACGCATGAGAGAGTGCCTATTTAGCACTTATGTCTCTTTCGTCTATTATGCATGCTTTTCTTTTCCGTACGTTTCTTCATCTTCTCCTGTCTTCTCATATTTCTCTCTTTTTCAACGCATAAGAGTTCCTCTTATGCATTCCTCACTCTTTCGTCCGCTTCTTTATTTTCTCCCTCTCTTTCTCTCTTCTGCAGCGAATAAGAGTATCTCTTTGACACTTTTCTCTTTTTCTTACGCTTCTTAATTTTCTTCTTTTTTTCTCTCTTTTGCAGCGCATAAAATTATATCTTACGCACTCTTTTCTCTTTCATAATAGTGTCTGTTACACACTTTTGTGTCTTTCGTACGCTTCCTCATCTTCTCATTTTTCTCTCTTCTTATTCTTTCTTATTTTCCTTCTTGTTTCTTCTCCTTCTCTCTTCTTCTATGCATAAGGGGGTCCCTGATGCAAGCTTGTCTCTTGAATAAACTTCTTCTTCTTCACCTTTTTCTCTCTTCTTCTTCGATTTCTCTCTTTCGCAGTGCAAAAGAGTGTCTTTTACGTACGCTTGTCTCTTATTCACGCTTCTGTCTTTGGTTTATTTACGCTTCTCTCTTTCGCACGCTTCTTCATCTTATCCTTCTTATCTCTTCACCTTCTCTCTTCCACAGAGATTAAGAGTGTCTTTTACACACTCCTGTTTCTTTCATACCCTTCTTTTTATTCTTTGTGCCTCCTCCGTATCGTGATTGTGCAAGAAAGACACTCTTCCCTGCAAAAAAGGATTCATTTAAAATCGATTGACTGCAATTCAAAAGTAAAATCGTCAATCGACAATTTTGGTGAAATGCAATTCAAGTCAAATATGGTGAATTGCATTTAATATCCAATTGTTAAATCGCAATTGAACGATCTGTCAGTGAACTGAATTAAATGTCTGCAACTGCAGTGAATTGTAGATATGCAATAGAACCAGTGTGTGGTCTATTGCACTGAATTGTTTCGCAAGCCAATCAACTGTCTTTTGGATTTAATTGACGACTTTCAATTCAAAAAGAATTTTGTAAATGGTTTTATATTATCCAATAGAGGTTAGTGTAAAAATGGGGATTGGTCATGCGATGCATCTAATTGTATTGAATCGCACATAAATTTATAGACCGGAACTGTTTTTAATTGGAGTTTTACAATAAAATTTTAATTTATTGAATAATAAAATAATACGTTAATAAATAGTATTATTGAAGAGAATGAAGTGATTAATTTATAATAAGGAATAAAAGTTGTTATATAATTTGTACCTTTGGACTAAAGTTCAGTAAATATTGATTGTTTAATGAGAATAAAAAGTGACTTTGGACATAAATTAACTATATAATACAAATAATATTCATCGAATTTTGTTGACATCATTCCGTAATAATGATGAAATGCCACCAATTGCATCTTTACGATTTAAATATATTACGTCAATTCAAATCCATTGAGGTACATTCAATGATAGTTCTACCAATTGCATTTAATTGCAAATGCTCATTTCAACATTCCCATTTAAATACAAATGGCCTTTTTTATTTGCAGGGTTGTACGACTTATGACTATGTGATTCAATAATCATCACGCAATGTGGTTACAACTTTGATGCAACCCACGCTTCTTTCTTAAATTGCTAGCCGACATTTTATATTGTACTATTTTGGTTTAAAGAAGGAAGCGAAATGATGGTAAAAAACAGAAGCCAAAAGATGCCAAATTCATGATCTAATACTGAACTTTTCTTTAAAATGATATTTAGCTGTCCCACTTTCTTCCAGTAAAGTAGAAGAATTATGCAAGCGAAAAATGCCACCGTCATCGATATTCCTTAGGAATAAATCAAGCGAGTCCTAAGAGAGACAATACATTGCATAAATAAACAAAGAGTATTGTCTATTCAATGCAAGGATGGTCAAACAAAAAGCGGACGTCATGAAATGTCTTCCAGTGCATCATAGAAGATGAGCTTCTACTTCAGAAACCAACGGGTGGATGCTTCAAGGACTCTCGTAAAGTAGCTTATCGACTGCGAGTATAATGCTGCTGACAGAAACATCCCAGTATTTGAAATTCAAGGGGCTTACAATATACATGTTACCTAGGTATGACCTGAAACGCTATCTCTGCTGTCTGCATTTCGATGGGAATGATAATATCTACCCTAGATGAAAGTGTATCCCTCTCCCACTCACACACGTTACAGGTGCAAAATGTAAATAATCCAGCCAAGCATAAATTATTGTTTTACTCTTGCTCTCGACCTGCATTCTTCTTTCAGCAGACAGATATGGAAATGACAGAAAGCGTAAATTGTACAACCAGCATTTTTACGAATGTGTCTCCACTCGGCTTTGGACATATTTTCTAGTAGAGCTTTCATACTCAGAGAACACTTGACTTTTGCATAGGATAAAAATAAACTTTTCTCCTGTTTTTGTGTGTGTCGAGCAAAGAGTCGTGAATGTGAATGGAGCATCGATTTTTCCATTAAAGCTCTTCGAACTGAATGGTGAAGGGCAAGCAAAAAAGTCAAAAGATCAGTCAAAGTGGTGCGGTCGGAGGAACTTGAGGGACGATTAATAGAACAAAGTCAAAGAGCTCTTTGGCTTTTCTACCCCTTCTCGCATTTTATCAAAAGCCACTAGGGAAGTTTGACGACCTAACGATGCATAGTGGAGGTCGTAATTAAATGTCCAACTAAATGAAGAAGGGTATAAGAAGAAAAATAATAAAGCAAGGTGTGCTCTAACTTCGGTGGAGTGTGGTGCTTGAAGCTGGAACATGGACCTGCGGGTCACTATGCAAACACAAAAGCTCACAGCTCAAGATAAACAACGTGGCCGTAAGCTGTAACCTACCTTCAGGCTATACTACAAATGAAGGGCGGATTAGAGGTTAGGTCTTCTGACCAAAAAAGAGATGATAAAATCTGAATTTCGTGCACGCGTTCCTTACAAACCTCGGGAAAATGCATTTGGATTGTCGGAAAAGTTTTCAAATTTGGTTTAGAGTGAGGGTAAATTACTTCTGCATGAAGGGTTACTGTTTTCTTTTATCGCCAGCGTGTCTATCAATTTTCGCCCACCAAATTCCCGGTTGGAAATAATATTGTTGTAATGTATATCGTCGAGTAAGAACGAGTACAATCACACGAGAAAAATTTGTAGTTCGAACAGAAAAATACTGAAAAAATCAAGTCAAGAAAACCAAAATATATTTGAATAAAGAAAATTGTGTTTTTGTAACAGCCAAATATAACCTCGATTCAAGGATTTTCATATTTTTGATGTAGATATGTTTCTTCCTGAGCTTCAGATGCTATACAAAATCGAAACTTCAAGTACAAATTTTGGGTCAGTAAGAAATGCGAAGAAATGAAATAAGTTTCATTCCAAGTTTTGAAAACTTACAAAAGTTTAGAAACTAATTCTGCTAATAATTGTACTAATTTTTATATCAAATAGCCCTTTATAATATATTTAATTTCAAGGTAAACTGTTAAATCAATAATAAATTTCAAACTTCTGTCAAAATAATCCTATTTCATTAGCGTCATATTTAGAGTTCCAACATTCTTGATTTATCAGTTATATTATATCTTTCTTTTGATGATTTATTTTTGTAATTCATTAATGATAATCGTTACAATAAATTGTGCTGTGAAGCCCTGCTTCAAACATTTTACCAATATCATTCGTTTCCTTCTAACAATATTTGTAGCTAGATGAAGGATAAATATCGCTAGATTAACTATAATTTTGTACGGTATAGACTACAATAATTGATCATACATTTCGGCACACGATATTGGCCCTCGTCAGTTGATAATTCTGACTACTTTTTAATAAAATATATTCATTTATTATAAGTATTATTACTGATTTATATATATATATATTTTTATTTGTTAATTTTAATATCCTAAATATAATATAATTTCCATGTCTCAATTATCTACGCAAATTTAGTTAACGTATCGGTTGTTTTTTTAATGAACATATCTTTGGTTGATTAATTATTTAAGAGTAATTATGGAAAACTATTTTTACACTTCTAATATGGCAGTTCAATTATAATTCTATGTGTTTATAAAATAGTTAATGTAAAATTCACCAGTATCAAAATAAATCATTTTTATAATGGTTTTTTGTAATAACTCTTTAATGTTGTAATCTTGCAAAATTAAAAAATTTGACCCTTAAATCTTGTTTGTTCTTTTTTTTTAAATGTTTGGAAATCATTTCAGATGTTTTGAAATCTTTTTCAATTTTCTCTTAGAAATAATTTTTGAAACTAAAAAATCTTTTTCATTTTTCCAAAAAATCTTAAGAACATTATGTTATTCTCTTGAAAGTTTTCAAACTGCTTCAAAAGCTTTAAATTTTTGTTCCGAAATCTTGAAAAATCAACATTTTGTGTGAAGATTCTTGAAATTTTTCATAAATTTCAAATTATTTAATAAAAATACGAATTTTTAATGAAACAGTTAACTATCAAACGAAAAAAAAATTATTTTACCATCAGTTAAATTTTTGAGCAAAAAATATCAAACTTTTACTAAACGAGACGAATTTTCTACAAAATTTTTTTATTTTTCAAACCAAAAATGCGAATTTTTAATAAAAAAGTTAATTTTAAACTAAATATTTGAAAACATGAATTTTCAGCTTTAAAAAATTCATTTTCAACCAAGAATGGAATTGTTTATTTCAAGTTTAAAATATTAATTTTCAATCAAACAGAAAAGAATTTCCAAGAAAAAAGTTAAATTTTCAACCAAAGAGATGAATTTTCTACGAAACAAATATCTTTTGAATCAATTAATTCAACCAGAAAAGACGATTCTCAACAAAATGGTTAAATATTTAACCAAAACAGATTAATTTTCAATCAAACAATTGCATTTTTAACCAAAAATGTGAAAATTTCACCAATGGAAGATTTTTCTAACATCTATTAAACTGACTCGAATTAGTTCTAAAATTTTGAGAAATCTTTCGAAATAAGAAAATTTTCTAAATATCTGCCAGATTTTTCTCAACATTTTTAGAAATCTTTAGAAATTGTTTGTAAATTTCTTAAGAATTAATTTGAAAAAATAAAAGGTCATTTATAATTTTCTCAGGAATAGTAAGAGAACTTCTTTTTTTTCTTGAAACTTTTCAAAATTATGAACAAGTTTCGACATTTTTGTACAAAATATTCAAGAATTTACAATTTCTTTTTAATTTTCTCAAACATTTGAAAGTTTCTAATGATTTTTGAATATTTTGTAAACTTCTAAACCTTCTAAATATCTTTTGAAATAATTCAGTCTTCCTACAAAAATCTAAATTCTGTAAAATCAAAAAAATGATATATATTAAAATCTTCCAGATTCTGTTTCGCCATACTGTTAAACCTTCAAATATTGAAATGAATCCTTAAAAATAAAACCTAAATAATTCTAAATTTCCCAGAAATCTTATTGTCGAAAACGGTAATTTTTTGGTACAGGTAACGACAGTCACGGTCGTATACACAGGTCCGGGGGCTCACGTGGTGCGGGAAGTTCCCTTATTGAAGCTTCCGATTATTTCATAAAGTTGCCACTTCCGGTAGCAAAATTTCAAGAATAGAATTATTTCATGTTATCATTTACAGATAAAATTGTCTCTTTTATCAGTAATATTTAAAAAAATTTGGAATCCATTTGATCATGAAATAAAACTACTTATTTGGAAATCTGAATTGACAAAATTGAAGGTGCGGAAAATTTGTAATCTTGATTGATAGATAAGAAAACTGAAAGCAGCCCCTGAAAGTCAGATTCATGCAGTGTCACAATCAATCAGGTTTTTGACAACGATGTATGCGAGATCTCGTGACTACAGCTTTTTAAGAAAATGATAAACATTCAAATTTATTTTCTTGTTCTCACGATTAATAAACAATGTGACGTTTTCCAAAATTTTAAATCTGATTTCCGGCTCGAATTTTTATTTTCAGTTAATTCCCGAAAAAAATTAATTTTACGACTCAAAGAACTGATAAAACAGTCAATTCATCAACAGTTCAATCACTTTTTCTTTCATTTTCGTGCAATCCATTAGCGAAATTGTCCATTCGTTGAAAGGTGGACAGAAAGGAGTAAAAGTCGGGTAGAAATTTCACGTAAAGTAATTTGAGAAAAACCTTTTTTCATCGATCTGTGAAAATCGGCCGTAACTGTACACATGAGAAGTTCAAATTTCCAGAGTGAAATATCCACACAAAGTAAAAGTAACAAATTTATTTTTTCGTTATTCACTGTATGCATTTCGAGCAGAATGGAATTTTAATAATTAAACAAAAGGAATAAAGCGAGCGGTTACAGAATAGTATGGTACTCGACTGTTATATTACAAAAAAATATCCAGGCGAATATTTGAATGTCATTTCATGTAAATCTCGTTATTGTCGAAATGTGAAATGCAATACTGCATTACTTAAAAGTACCTGAATTAAATAATTTGCGGGATAACTGGAATAACAAAATGCGCAGACTCAATGGAGGAAATTTCAATTCGAATTTAAGGTTGCATGTGACAGACTATTATGCTATACTGATTGCCATTCAGCGTAAATCAAAGATATAATGCAAATTAAGCCAACGCTTTCACAGTTTTTAACTCGTGACCTCTTTCCCTTTATACGTATTTACTTCTTTAGCTATCCAGCTTTTTACCATTTTACCTTTCTTGTACAAACAGATTTACCGTGTTACAAAAAGGCGGAAAAGTTTTAAAGATTTGTTTCAGAAAATAGGTTACCTCTTTCTAAGGATAGTTTTTAAGGCTTCCAGAATTCCACAAGACTGTTGACAGTTTACAAGGCAGTTTGTGGTGCACTTTGCGGTAGTGTAATTCAGTGTTGTGTTTTATGGTAGAACAGCATGTGTAATCGCGTGCTACGCTTTCCTGTTGTCAAATTTATGAAACAAATCTAAAAATGTAATTTATGCGCACCTTTTGTAAATATTTGTTTTTCTACTCACCTATTGTGGTTTAGAGTGGAATGATCAGCAATCGTTCTGAAAGGGAATATAACCATTAATATAAATTCAATCGTAATATAGTAAAAACTCATGTTTTGAAAATTTTTTGGATACTTAATGATCCAGTAAGGGGCCATCAATAAACTACGCTACTCATCTGAAAGGGGGGAGGGAGTTAAAGAAAGTAACGTAACAAACTTAGCTAACATTTAGTACGTTTCCTGATGATAAATTTGAACAAAGTTTGCGAATTTAGTGAAAGATTAACCTCTAACTGTAAAGTTCAATAATCAGATAATAAATTTAAAAATCACTTTCATATTTCAGACTTTACCCACTTTCCCCTAATGTTTTCTTTTCCCATTCGGAAAAGAATTCTTATTTTTACCCTTGTTATCAAGAAACTTACTCTTTTTCACCTGTTTCTCGTTTCGTAGCTTAAATTCTAACTGAATTCATAGAAGCCAATAACAAAATCGAACTATTTTGTTCGGTAAAGTCCACTATTATTTTGTCTACTTTACTTCTTTTTACTCTACTCTTTTACTATTCTAATAATGATTTTGTTCAAAATGGAACTATTTTGTGGAAGAATCATTATATGTCAAAAATTTAATTACATTGTTGAAAGTTAAGCCAGTTTGATGCAAAATCATTTTTTTTTTTTTTTGAAAATATATCTCTTTAGTTAAAACTTTAACTATTCCATTTTTAGAAAATTAATCTTTTTGCTCAAAAAATCATCTTTCGGGTTGAATTTTAAGCTCTTTTATTGGAAATTATTATTTTTTGATTCATTATTGTAGTTGTGAATTAACTGAATTTTGAATTTGCAATTTTTGTTTGAGAATTAATTTTTTTTAACCAAAAATATAACTATTTAATTTTTGGATGAAAATTTATATTTTTAATGGAACATTGATTATTTCAAGTTGAAACTTTAACTATTTGATTGATAGTTCATGTACCTCTTTTATTGAAAATTCATGTAGTTCATGAAAAATTCGCCTTTTTTGGTAGAACATTAATCCTCTAGGTTGAAAGTTCATCTTTTCTGGTTAAAAATGTAACTGTTTGGTTGTAAATTAATATGCTTCGGTTGAGGATGCAACTATTTTTTTGAAAATTCGTCTTTCTCGGTTGAATTGACCTATTTTTTATTTAAAATAGAAATCTTTTTTGGTTGAAATATCAACTTTTGGATTATATTCAAAATATTTTTTTCCACATATCTTTTTCTGGTTGAAGATTCATCATTTTAGTTAAAAATGTATATTTTCGTTTCAGAAATTTATTTTTTTTTGTAGAAATTTCGTCTTTTTGGTTTAAAAATTCAATAATTTGGTAAAAAATCAAACTATTTGATTAGAAAAAGAACTTTTTTATTGAAAATGTATATGCTTGAATGGAATTCAAATTAATTGGTTAAAAATAAAACTATTTTCATTAAAATTTCACTATTTTGTAGAAAATTAACTTTTTTATTCAAAACATATATTTTTGGGCTGGAAATTCAATTATTATGTAGATTATAGTCTTTTCAACTTAAAATTTTCATAGTTCGGTTCAAAAATCATTCATTTTGTTGAAAATTCGTCTTTATGGTCGAAAATTAAATTTCCTGGCAAAAATTCATCTTCTGGTTCAAAAATTTACCAATTTGTTTGAAAAAATCATCATTCCTGATTGAAGATTTTACTAATTGGTTTAAAGTTGAACTACTTTCATGAACTTTTTTGTTAAAAATTCGTTTTTTTTGGTTAGAGATTAATTTTCTTATCTGAAAATTTGACTATTGTATTTTTGGATGAAAATTCACCCCTTATAAGATGAACAATCAACTATTTGGTAGGAAATGCATCTTTTTGGTTAAGGTTCATGTAGGGGGTAATGTAACCTAGAAAACTCACCTGAAAAAATCAATTCGAAATGCTAGCACAAGGAATGATTATCGGGGGGAAATTTTTTTCCTCTTGAAAGACCAAATCCATATTTAAGGCGAAGAGTCGCTGCGGATCGTCAACACTTGCGATAAATAGGTTAAATTCCTTAAATATTGCATCTCCAAAGCAGCAGAAGAAAAATAAACAGAACTGGCGCGATATTCAAAATAGAAGAATTATTTCAACAGACGTAGGAGTTTATTTCGGAATTTTTTGAGTCATTATTTCACTTTAAATGTATTTTTCTTTCTTTAAGTGTGCTTATAAAAATATATTTTTAATAAGATACATTTGTCATGGGTTTTAATAATTCATTACAACTTCATAAAAATTATCAATCTTTTGTCGGTTGGAATAATTCTCCTATTTTGAACATCGCGCCAGTTCTGTTTATTTTTAATTCTGTTGCTTTGGAAATGCAATATTTAGGAAACTTAACATATTTATCGCAAGTGTTGACAATCCGCAGGGACTTTCCGCCTCAAATATGGATTTGAGCTTCCAAGAGGAAAAACAATGTCCCCCGATATTCATTCTATGCGCTAGCATTTGGAATTGATTTTTTCAGGTGAGTTTTCTAGGTTACACTACCCTCTACATGAGCCTTAAGGATTCAACTATTTCGTTAAAAATTCTTCATTGTGGTTGAATTAAACAGGTTCAAAATTCGTTTTTTTTGCAAATTAATTTTTCAAACTGAAAATTTTACGATTGCATTTTTTAATCAAAAAATATGTTTTCAAGTTGAAAATTAAACTATTTGCTTTAAAATTTAACTATTTTCTGAAAAATTCGTCCTTTTGGCTTAAAAATTCAACTGTTTTTGGTTAAATATAAATCTCTTTTGTTTGAAAATTCGACCATTTGGTGGAAAATGCATTTTTTAAAGTTCAAAATTCAATGACTTGGACATGTTTTGTGGTATAAAAGTCATCAATCCTATTTGAAAATTCATCTGTTGTTTGGTTAAATATGATTGTTTGTTTTGTCGAGAATTCGTCTTTTTGTGTTGAAAATACATCAATTTTGGTAGAAAATCTTTTTTGGTTGGAAATTTCAACTATTTGGTTTAGAGTACAACATATTTTAACTTGAAATCCATAAAATTTAAAGCGTTTGACATTGAATTCAATATGGTATCTACAATTATTTTAGTTAAGAGAATTGATTCCCCTATTATTTCCCTATTTTCGTGAAAAGTCACCCATTTTCCCCTGGTTTGAGATAATTTTGGACAGCGTTACTTTTTTGGGGAAGGAGGGGGGGGGG
>CAKNYM010051706.1:113875-185058 GCA_932195095.1 Andricus curvator
AGTTGATTTTTAACGAAAAATTTTGTCTTTTTAATAGAAAATTAGTCTTCCTGGGTTGAATACTTTATTATTTTGGTCGAAATATAAACTATTATATTACTTCTATTATATGCACATTTTTCGTTAAAAATCAACTGTTTAGCCTTGAATTAATTTTTTATGTTTTGAAATTCAACATTGTAGATTTTAGAATCATTTATTTGGTTAAAATTACAACTATGATGTGGAACATTTTATTAATTTTTCGAAACTTCAAATATTTTGTTGAAAATTTAACTTTCTTGTTGAAAATTTAACTTTTTCGTTGAAGATTTAAGTTTTTTTTTGAAAATTCATCATATTCATCTTTCTTGATTGGAAATTTAACTGCGTTTAGAAAAAAATCGTCTTTTTGGCTTGAAGATTCTACTATTTTTCAAGAAATGCAACTGTTTTAGATTGAAGTTCAATCTTCTTTGTCTGAAAACTCGACCATGTGGTTAAAATTTATCTTGGTAGGTTAAAAATTCAACTTTTTGTTAAAAAATTTAACTATTTGGTCTTAATTTAACTTTTTATGTTAAAAATTCAACTTTGAAGGTGGTAGATTCATCTATTTGGTTCAAAATTCAACTAATTGTTAGCAAATTGAATTATTTTGTTGAAAATTCAACTACTTTGTTAAAAAGTCAACTATGTTGTGAAAATTTCAATTAATTTATGGAAAATTTAACCATTTTGTTGAAAATTCAGCTATTTGGTTGAAAATAGAACTGTTTGACCATGAATTAATTTTTTATATTGAAATCAACATTTTTGGTTGTAAATTCATATATTTGGTTAAAAATTTAACTATTTGGTGAAAAATATAACTATGATGTGGAAAATTTAACTTATTTGTTGAAAATTCAACCATTTTGTGAAAAATTTCACTTTTTTGTTGACAATTCATCATATTGGATAGAAAGTTTAATATTTTGGATAAAAAATCCATCTTTTTTGGTAAAATAGTTCTTAGTTGAAAATTAATCTCTCTTGGTTGAAAATTCAACTGTATTTTCGAAAAATCATGTATTTCACCTGAAGATTCAACCATTCCTTCCTCATAGAGGGACGTTTGTAATTACCTAAATTTTCAAATATGCTTTGTTGACACATTTCGATATAATTCGACCACAGGAGCTCGAAAATACAATTTTCATAAATGTCCGTATTTGTGTACGTGTGTCACTTTCTGTTCAGCATATTTCGAAAAAAAAGAGCTATGATCATGACATTTCGATGAATTGTATAGCTCCGACTGATATCCAGGTTTGGTAAGGTTTTCAGCTAGATTGGTATTTTAGAGGTAGTTTTTTTTAGTTTAGAGATTTCAATAGAAATTACTTTGTTCATTTCAGGAATACTACAGTAATGTATCGGACATGTTTGTTGCCAGATCATCTAGCTATACCGACATATAAATTTAAAAAATATATTGTTCATCTTCTTGATATGAGGAAAACTGTTCAAATAATGACCTACCATAACCTATCAATTGCATTTTAAAGTTTCGTAACAAATTTATTTGCTTTGTTTTTGAAAAGATTTTTTCAAATTCAAAATATAAGAGTACTGTATCTGATGTAATTGTTCACGTCTTCGATACGCGTGGATTTACCTATTGAGGAACTTTCGATGACCATTCTTGATCAGTCAATAGCGGCTTAGAAATTTAAAAAAAAGGTTATGTTGCTTATATTGAGAATTTTTTTTGTAAATTTGCAATATAGCACCATCCTAAGTTAAAAAGTTGTTCATTGAAACAAAATAAATCGATTGACAACCCACACATTTTTTACGCTCAGCTCAAACTATTCGACTAATTTAATCATTTTCACTCCGCCCTAATGTTGATGGGCTCTTTGATTTCCTGAAAATAAGACTTTCGTTAAGACAGAAACATAAACTTGAAAAATATTGAAAGTATCCATTTTTTGATTTTGTCAGAGAAAAACCTCCCTCTATGAGGAAGAAAATTTATTTCAAACATATAAGCAAGCAAAATGCTTATACAGTGAGCACAAATAAATACATCCATAGTCAATACATCCACAGTGCTTCGATGCGGTATTTGTTTGAAAATTCAACCATTTTGCTGAAAATTTGTCTCTTTTTTTGAAAGTTTAACTATTTGGTTGTGAATGCAACTTTTTGTTCTGAAATAACGTCTTTCTTCAAATTCTACAATTTGATTTACAAATCATGCTTCTTGGTTAAAAATTAACTTTTTTGTCGAAACTTAATCTTTTTCTTGTTAAATGTCAACTGTTTTCTGAAACATTCTACTAGTTTTGTTAAAAATTGAACTATTTGGTTCAAAATGTATCTACGTAATTGGTTGAAAATGCAATCTATTTCGACTTGAAATCTTAAGCGTTCATATTTTAGGCTTTGAAGTGTGTAATAATTGAAATGGAAAGAATTGTAACTTGAAGGTTGGTAAGAATTTTCATAAAAATTTAATAATCCGAGCTCGCAAGTTGCAGATTAATTATTTTTTTCAATCTTGCTGGAGTCTTCTGCGAAATGATGGTCCTGGGTGAAAAAAGAGTACAAGTCGCTATAAGATTTGTTTCCTCGCTCCTTCTTCTCATTCCGTAGGATTAAACGTGTCTGGTGGCACAACTTTGTTTCTGCCTGCGGTAAATTTAATAGGACGTGAGCGGTGAGTGCTGCAGTAAAGGGGAGTCCGGAATTGCGAGGTAATACGGGTGCAATCGTGGAAAAGAATAAAAAGATCCTCGAAGATCGCGCGAATGAAAGACGTACATGGGATATTGTTTTCCACTCTGAGCTCGAATATACGGCAAACTCCCATGTAGTTTCATTTCATAGATTTCAACAGACATCTTTCGCTCGATAAAAGGGGAAAGACCTTTAATCAAAACTTGCCAAGTGGCAATGAACTTCTGCTCTTATCGTCTTCCAGAAAATGACTAATTACATTTTGCACCAAATGTAATCCCTCAAATTGACTGACGTACAAATTCTCATTACGGTAGTAATACAGGGTGTCTATTAATTTTCGCCTACCAATTTTCCGGGTTTTCCCGACAATTTATCGAAAATATCGCACTTGTTGTTACTGACTACCTGATTGGTTGCATACTGCGTGAATATGACTTTAAGTGACTGTTTTCGATTTGTTCTTTTGGATTTAATGGCATTTTATGAATCGCAATTTCCAAATAAGGAACTTTAATTTTATCAATTTATTTCTGAAAGAGAAAATTTAAATAGTAAGTGATTGTTTCATAATGAAGGTTATAATTCTGTACTTAACATTTTGACTAAATGTTTTTAAAATGATTGAACCCGTGCGGAAATTTAAATCCGGGCACTATAAGGTCCTGAAAGGATTGCCGTATTATATTTAAGGTCCGGATAAGTAAATCCTATCAGGCCCTTATGGTGTTCCGTCACGCTCGGAATTAAAAGGGCCGTAATTGGCTACCTTATAAGGTCCATGTCAGGCAGCCTTTTTTGTACCTTTAAAATAATTAAGGTCCTTTGCAGGGCCGTCATTATTTCGTATCGAATCCCTTACTTATTTTTCAAATGAGAATGAAATAAATATAAAAATATGTATGTTGACTTCCAAAAGTGATGTTTTATTAAAATACATATTATTATGTACAATAATGTATATTAAAATCTTTTTCAATTCTGTCAAGTATTATAAAATTTTCCGCATCCGTACAGCGCGCGTACACAGTCGCGACTAACAAAAATTATACAACCGAGATATCCACATTAGGATATCTCGCAGCAGCAAAAGAGTCAGCTCGACCGTAAGTGCAATAGAAGAGCCTCGCCCTGCAGTAACTACCTTTTTTATCACGGTAGCATTTATGCCAAGTAAGTATGATTTTCGGCGCCTCGACTCCTGTCTTAAACACTCGACGCGCCGTTTCGACTGCGAGAGAGGCAAATCGTTGCGCGCCCTGGCGCACCACAGCCGAACTTTTGCCCAAGGCGGCAAGATTCAAATCTTCAAATTTTAAATCAAATCTTTTTGTGTCAAATCTTTTATCCATGAATCGTGGTTTATCATTCATACCATTATGAGAGTTAGATATATGAATATACGAAATTATTTATTGAAGCTAGAATAAAATAATTATTTGTTCAAAATAATACATAATAAATAATTTACGATATCAGAATTTGATTAATTATTATTTATAGTGATTAATAATGCGATGAAATTGCAATTTTATTATTTCAAGCATTTTACATAGCTGAGCACTGTAGATTATTGTTAAACTATTGTAAAAAAATCTAATATACTAGATGAAAAAAATTCAACATGAATTAATCTATTTTCTCCTTTTTTTAGGAAAGCGACTATTAATCATTATCATTATTATGAAAAGTTTCAATAAACTGCGTTACTTAATAAAAAGGGCAATCTATCCGGGCTTTATTCGTACCTGATCAGGGCCGTAAATACGGCCTTTTATCAGATTGCCTTAATTAAAAATAAGGCTAGCCTATCCGGGCCTTATTTGGACCTGACCAGGACCGTTATATACATTTTTAAATCAGGCAACCTTATCAGGGCCTGGTACGAGCTTTTTTTAAATAAGGCTAAAAAAGGCATTTTCCGCACGGGAAGGATACTATTCAGAACCTTTAACCATATTAAATAAGCTTATATGCATTTATCTATTAATAAAGATCAAGAATTTTCAACACCATCAATTTAGTAAAGCAAAATTTGCAAGTAATGTTATTTGATGATATAATTTATTTCTGAATGTTTCTCAATATTGGAAAATAAATATGTTCTTAACATTTACCTGATGCAGTATAATTTGTAAGCTTTTTCACGCTTGCAAAGAGAGATGAGAAAAATAAAATTATGGAAAAAATTTAGAATAAAGTAACTTCCGAAGAAAATTATGAAAATTACTTGTCGGTACCGGTAAAAAAATTACCGCCAGTAAAACTTTTGGATAAATTTAAAATGATTCATATTATATTCTCGGTTTTATTTAAAAACAATAATGTTAATTTTTGAAGATTTCAAAATATGTCGAAAAAGAATATGAAAGATTTTGCAATAATTTTTTTAATGTTTGCAGGATTTTAAAAAATCTTTGAATTATTTAAGAAGATATTTCAAAGTTTTAGAAGTTTTGAAAAGATTCCAGAATGATTTGAAATTTGCAAATATGTCAATACATTTCAAGTAAAATGTAGCTGTTTCAAGATTTTTAAATAAAATTTGGAATATTTTCTTAAGATTCCAGGGAAAATTTGAATTGATTTTTTATTTTGATCAAATAATTTTAAGAATATATTTTAAAATATTTTAAAATATTTCAAATGATTTCCTAAACTTTCGGAAAAGAACCTCCAAAATTTTAAAGAAAATTTTTACAATTTTGCAAAATTACAAAATGCTAGACAAAATTTTCATAATTTAAAAAGATATTTAGAATTTTTCGAATTTTTTTTTGCAATTATTCAAAGTTTGAAAAGGGAAATATTAAAAGTGATTATTTATCTTGAAAAAAGAATTTTAATATAATATTTAAAAAGATTAAAATGATTGCAAAAAGGTGTCTAAATATTATTCGTGAAAGAGAAAATGTCAATCGTAAATGATTTTTAATATTGAGAAAAGATTTTGTTCTTAACATTTTGCTACCACAATATATAATTTGTAAACTTTTTGAAACTTTTGAAGAGATGAGAAATATTTTGTTATATTCATAGTTTTTCTAAAAACAATTATAAGTTACGTTGCCGTTTTACATAGTAAATTGTAACTTTCAAACAAAAATCATTATAATTTGAACAAGATTCAAGTTCTTTTATCAATTTTGGGTTATATGTACCCAACGTATACAATTTATGTAACAGTTTTAGGTTATATTATCGTTTTACGCCGGAAATAGGTAGTTTGAATAAAAAAATTGTAGGATATGCTAGCTGTTTTCAACACTTTTCACGGAAAAAAACGTATATATTTCATAGACTATTTTTAGTTTTTGAACAAATTAAATTTATGTTACGTCTTTCACCGAAAATCGGTTATTTTAAACAAAAATAGTTAAATCTTAAAGAAGATTTACCATTTGAAACAATTTTTTGTTGTGTTATTGTAGTATTTTTGTCAACAATTGGTATTTTTAATTTTTAAAAACAATGTATCTCAAAGTAAATTCAAAAGTTTTGTACAATTCTAGGTTATGTTGGTGTTTTATACAGGAAATCAATATTTTCAATCAAATTTAATTTGGTTTCGATGAACATAAAATTTATAATGAAGTCAATTCATATAAGAATGTGTTAAAATTTTTCGTACAGCTCTAGGTTTTGCTCGTATTTTAACGGAAATCGGTGTAGATTTTAAAGGAGATTTAAAATTTTTGAATAATTTTGTATAAGTTAATATTTTTACGGGAAAACGAAAACGGTGATTTCAAATAAAAAGCATTAGGTTTCAAAGAAGGCTCACCATTTTCAACAATATATGTTAACGTTTTTCATCGAATTTTGTTTTTTTTTTAATAAAAAATTATATTCAAAGAAGATTCGCAAAGTTTTAACAACTTTAGGTTATGTTGGTGATCTACATAGGAAATTTGTATTTAAAAAAATTATTAGATTGAAAGTCAATGATTTTGTTTGAAATAATAATCAAATTTACAAGCTTGAATAATTTTTGATTTTCTCAGTGTTTTTCGTCGGAAATTAAACTTTTTATTGAAAAGTCATTCGATTTTAAAGAAGATTTACAATTTTTGAACAATTTAAGATTGAAGAAATCGGTTATTTGGAATAAAAATCATTAAATTTCAGAGAAGTTTTATAATTTAAACCATTTGAGTTTTGTTCTGTTTTTTTTGTTGTCGAAATTTGATATTTTTAATTAAAAAAATTCCAAGACTTTTGAAATTATCATTTAGTCACTCAATTCATAACGTTTTTAGGCTTTTTATATCCGAAATCGCTATAGAGTTTAAAGAAGATTTACAAGTTCGTAACAATTTTAGGTTAAGTTCCCATTGCTCGCCAAAAAAGAGTGATTTGAAACAATAAACATTGTGTTTAAGAGAAGATTTACCATCGTAAACAATTTTATGTTACATTAGTGTTTTTCATCAGAAATTGGTATTTTGATCTAAAATGCAGGTTTGATTATCTAAATGCTGTACAAAAATATAATATACATATATTAATTCTAAAATTGGGATATTAATTCTCATAAATTATCCAAATTGTCATTTTTACTTTTCTTCACTATTGTGTTAGATAATAGATACTATGAAATGAAAATATATTATATTGCTATACATTTTATATTTTAATATGAAAATTACGCTAGACAACAAAAATTAAATAAAATTATTTTAAAAATCTATTTAAAAGAATGAAACCTTACTTATATTCTTGAATATATAAACTACCAAAACTCCCTGTCAATACTTCGATAAACACATACTGTATATTTCAAATATTGATATGAACTTTGCATAATATATCGCACAGACGTTTCATTACTTCCGACAAACTGCCAAACCTGTATCAGTTCTGCGGCAATAATACATTATTGAAATCAAATTATATTATCCTTTGTTATCTAGAAACATAACAGCTGTCATTCTATCAATTTGATAGACGTGACTATCGATTTTCTGTCATGACATTCTAAGCTCGTTAACCAATTGAAAGTCGAATAAAATTCAATACCTAAAGTGAAATAAAAAATTCATAAAAGCTGAAAAAAACGGTGCCGTCTACTTCAAAATAACCACACTTATTTTTATTTCATCATGATTAACTAGCAATAGTATACGTGCGCTACAGCGCGTAGAAGACATCACAGGAAAAACAAAAGTTAAAATGTATTGCAGGTAAATTTTAGAACGGGTAAAAATTGAACGTATTTTGGCGAAAGATTCCGGGATGTTAGAAAAATAATTCTGACGTCATATACTGTGTCACGCTCGAGTGAGAATATTTAGGAAGAAAATAAAATCGGTAACATTAAACACAAATATAACAATGTTTTTGCTTATAAATCTCCTCTGAAGTAGATTAGACTATTGTAAAATAAACTAAAACTTATTTTCCACCACTTATCAAAAACAGAGATCTATATGCGGATCACCCTCGCTCTCGCCCTCGCTGCTAAAGTATCATTTAGGTTCTTTATACCACCTGATGACTCCACTACACTGGGTATGAGCCTGTGGCAATTTTTTACTAATATGGGTTTAGAATCACTGTATGAATTCAATCACAATCAGTGATAACAAGAGGGTGCATCCCACTTTATTATAAGAGTACACGCATTTGCCTGGAAGTATGGCCCGGGGACAGAAAACTGCAGAAAACCACCTGCCCAGTTCAGCTGGTTTTTTCGACAGTTGCTTTTTGAAGGTAGACTTTGGACCATGACCATGGAATGCACCCACTCATCCTCGGCTTCAAACCAGCGAATACAGAACCTCATCATACATTCGTTGCAGATGGTTATTGATCACCCAACCGAATGCGATCCGCACTCGAAATGGTTTAACATCCGGACTTTTCACGCGTCGGGATTCATATAATTCTTTAATAAATTATGTAATCAAAATACTTTACGTCGATCGCTCCACTGCAGAGTGCTCCAGTTTTGGTTCTGTCCGTATACCACTCCAGATTTTTTCTGTCCATATACAGCTCCAAGTCACTTTTAGCAAATTTTTCAGTAGAGCCGATTTGGTTTTAAAATGTTTTTAAAATTCAGAAATAGGGGACAAAATAACGGAAACGGTATTTATAAGTAGCTTGAGTTTTTACCTCAATACTGTTAACAAACATTTGCCAATAAATATCATTATATTAATAAACATGTTTTAATTAGGTATTGAATTTTCACCATGGTCAATCATTTTGATTATTGTTTCAAGTGATCTACAGAATAAGCACTAAGTTTGCGTAGAATTAGCATTCCAAGGGATGAGAAAGTGTTTTCATTCAAGTTTTGTCGCATTTATATATGTTTCATATATTTAATAAGTTTTTCTTCAACGATTTGTAGATTATGTCATTATATTCGCCAATGAACCAAAATTCACAAAAAGACGGTAGAAAATAAATGAAAACGAAATTATAAAATTATTGAGAATTATTTGTGAATTCTAAAAAAACATAAGCACTTTGCACGCGGAACGAACATTAACCTCAAATTCACAAAGCACCACATGATGACGTGGTAATTATGAACCACAGGCTAGTCAACTCATGTGTCGATCATATATTTTGAAAGATTTTGTATCAGGGTTATAAGGATACACATACGAAACATTAATTATTGAAAAGGTTGTAAAATTTAATTTTCAAATATAATGCATTATACTTAAAGCTTAAATCTTCGCACATTTCACATTGCTTTCAATCATTTTTTCGCACATATATGTTTGCAGCCCTGCTTTTAAATTTCTGGACTTGAGTTGGAGCATTGTAGCTGTGAAACTGAAAGAGTAACCAATTGAGTTCTTTTATTATATTCTCCTTTAATATTTTACAGAATTGTATAATATTTCACCAGACGACGCAAAATGATCTATTCATTCATGCTATCATAAAAACTCAAATTCGATGAAAATGACTTAGAGCTGTATTTATACGAACAGAACGCGAGTTGGAGCTGCGTATACGGACTGAACCAGAAAATTCTATTTATGATAATACTTTCCTGCAAAAAAGTGCTATTGTATTTCTTTTCAGAAGTATCAGTTTGTTTTATACACTTCTATTTCAAAGAGGAATGGAAAATAAAATTTATCTGAAAAATATTTTAGGCAAATTTCTTTTTTTTTCACAGATTAATGTGGAAAGGTTCTTGGAAAATTGGAAAGCTACCTCAAAAATATTCAGTTTTCAATTATTTTTTATTATTTTTAAGGGCTTGGAATGCTTTTAAACTCTTTCACATCCTTCTGAGTTCTTTTAACTTCCTTCAAATAATCTTCGGAATTTCTCCGAATTCCCAGATATATCTGAATTCACCTAAATTCTCTGAATTCGTGGTATTTCCTAAATTCTCAGAATTCTCTGAGTTCCAAGGACATTAAAATTATGTAAAGAATTCTGACAAATTCAGACGAATTTAGAAGAACTCAAGGAATTTAAGATATTGTTTGAATTCAGGGAATGTAAATAATTTAGAACTTTTGAATGAATTCAGGGGATTTAGAGAATTAAAAGACTTTCGGAAATATAGAATATCCACGGAATTTGGAAAATTCAGAATATTCAAGGAATCCAGAATATTCAAGGATTGCAGAGAATTTAGATAATTGGAGGAATTCAGAGAATTCCGAATATTCAAGGCATTCGTGATATTCAAGGAATTCAGGAGATTAGGCGAATTTCATTAATTTCATAGCATTTCAGGAAATCGAAAAATTCAAGGAATTTAAGGAATTCAGAAAATTCAGAGAATTTCCGAGTGTTTAGGGAATTCAAGGAATTTCAAGAATTCAGAATTTTCTAGAAAATCAAGAAATTCAGAATATTTAAGGATTTCAGAGAATTAGGAGAACTTCAGAGATTTCAGAGGGTTTAGGGAATTCAAGGAATTTCAAGAATTCGAGGAATTTCAGAAATTCAAAATATTCCAAGAATTCAGGAGATTCAAAGAATTAAAAAAACTTCAGGAACTAAGAATATTTAAGGAATTTAGATAATGCAGGGAATTCAGAAAATTCAATATGTTCAAGGATTTCAGGTAATTCAAGGAAATAAGAAATTTCAGAGTATTTAGGAATTCAGAGAATAAAAAGAATTTGGAGATTTTTAAGAATGTAGAGAATACAAGACATTAAAAATATTCAAGGAATTCTTGGATTTCCGGGATTTCAAATAATTGTAGAGATTTTCAAGCTTTCAGGAAATTCAGAGAAATCAAGTTTTTCAGAGAATTCAAGGATTTCAGGAAATTCAGAGAATTTCCGGGTCTTTGATGCGCCTATGGAATTCAAGAAATTCAGAAGTCAAAAAAGATGCACGCTCCTTCTTTATCCCAATTATTTCAAGTAATAAAAAAGTATAATTCTCACTACCCGAAAAATAAAATCAGACACTTTAAATCATTTCAAAAAATTGTTTTGGGTAGACTAGTTCAATGTATATCCATTAGTAGCTTCCACCAGTACATGCGTTTATTTTTTGTATGCAATACTAATTCAAATTCACTATTTAATTAGCAAAAGAAAAAAATTGATTTATAACACACTCAATAAAAAATAATAAAATTGTTAATAATTGGTACAGAAAACCTATTTGGTCAGGCCTTTTTTTAAATTTCGCTTCACATCACCTAATTTATAATAAAATTGGAGTTATATTTCGGTCTAGTTGATACAGATATAAAATTATCAGATACAAAATTTCATTATGAAAATTTCAGCATTGTTAAAAATACTCTATTAACAAATGTTTATCCCATAAAACTGTTAAAAGCGAAGATAGCTCCTATACAATAACAGTTTAGGGGGTTTTCTCGCACTGGCTTTGTTACTAAATCGGTACCCTCGAAAAGTAAACAGTCAGGACCGCCTGAACCGTTTCCAATTGGAATGAATAATATTTCTCAATATACTCGACTGGGTACTCGCGCACTGCGGCCCTTCCGAGGCAAAAGTCACAATCGTCTTTCGCCCTGCGCGCTGAGAAACTGCGTGGGCCAGTAGTTCTAGGAATTACAAAACCAGATCGGCTTCTATGGGAACTGAAATGTATTTTCACCCAAAAAGAAATTACTGTCATGCCATACATTGTTGGTTCCGATGTCGTTCTTTCCATATTTTTTAATAGAAAAAGCTATGTACATTCGAACTGTTTTCTCCGTGGAAAATACCTTTAGTAAAATTCCTTTTTCAAATGTTAAAGACATAATTGATAAATCTGAGAAAGTAACAATTATTTATAGAATAGTAAGTTTTGATTATAATATGATATATATTGGACAAACTTGTAGGCACTAAAAAGTTAAGAGTCAAGTAACATAAGAAATCTGTGGGAAAAAACGGAAATTATGCAGCTTCAGCTAAAAATGCTTGTTCAGACTCTCACAATTTCGATTTCAATAATAAAAATCTTGAAGTTTTAAACATAGAACAAAGCCTTGACCAAAGAAAAACTCTAGAAATTATTTATATGAAATTAAATTAAAATTCTGTAAACTTTAGAACATATATCCCAAACTTCAGCACCATATCTCATAATCTTATGTCACAAATTAAAATGTAAAAATAATTTACAATTTTACTTCAACTTTTATAGCATAATTTAATTTTTCCGGGTGAAAATATCACATGAAATCCTAACTTTCCAGGTGGAAAAGTTATATATAGTTCATATAGTGTAAAAAACGATGTAATTTTCTTCCACTATATATAAAATATATATAATTTTTCCACTTGGGTTAAACTTGAAAAAAGCTGTTATAACACATGTGTCACATTTCTGTATCTAATCATTACCTGAAAACGTTTTCTTCTTAATACATGAATGTTACGAGTGGTACGATGATATTTGTAAAATATTTATAAAGTTTTGTTCGCATCTCTGCGAAACAACTTTTTGCTAAGAACGAAATGTATTAGCTGCGAACAGGCATGCGAAGTGCCCGTTAACGTCTCTGGATTTTTATTTCCTAAGACTGAAAGTATAAACTTATAACTTAGAATTTTAAAACTTTTTGAAACAATAATTAATACTCAATAATTAAGAATCGAAAGAAAGTTTGAAATTTAAATAAATATGGTGTACGATTATGAATTGGTAATTTTTCAAATCAGAGAATTTCAGATAAGTTAAAATTTAAAAACAAAGGTCAATATTTCTATTGAAATGGAAAGGAATTAAACTTGTGTCACACCTGAATAAAAACTTTTAAAATTAAATGATATGAAATAAAAAAAATTGTAATCAGCAGCACTCAAAATTGACAAATGCTAGATCAAAATTTTTAAAATTGATCAACTTTATCAGAAAATTGTTGAATAGTACCTCATTTTTAATTCAAAGCGTTCAAAATTAACCAATTTTATTCTAAATTGAAGAATATGAAAATCGTATGATTTCAGATTAAAATGTCGGAAATGGGAGAATTTTGAAACGTTCAAAATTGAATAATTTTCAGATTAGAATTAAAAAAATTGAATTCCACTAGAGGCTGGATTCAACTAGACCGGATTTACTAATTCCGAGAATTTCTGCCACGGCGGTTTCGGACTACAGAGGGTCCTGAGACAGTGTGGCAACATAGTGTACCTCTCGCTTATTGGCTCAGTTTTCTTAGACATATACTATAGATATATAGTATATATGGGTTTTTTTTTAACTTGAGACATCGAAATATCTCAAAAAATACGCATTCTATAAAAAAAAGTATCCGTAATGAACATTTTTTATTTTCGAGGGGGAAAAGCGACTTTGAAAAAATGTACTACACTATAGATAACCAGTGATTAAAATGGCGGCATCCACCCTTAAAATGTCGGCATCCGGCTAGGTTGTCACACTGTCTCTGGACCCTCTATATTTCGAACTGGAGTAGTGCGTTTCGGCGGCGAGAGAGGGTGTTCACCCAAGGCGTGAAAACACCAGCAGTGTAGCGGAAAGGAGCAGTGCGCGGGTACTCAAGCGCTTATATTGCGTAATATTAGAAAATGGTTTACACGGCCCTGACTTTTACGTTCGGTCGGGCTCGATATAGCTTCAAGGCTACAGCGAGCAATGCCCGGAATCTCAATTAAAACCGGCCTCTTGTCCACATTAGAAGCTTCCAGTAGTAGCAGAGTATTTAAAATTTGAAGAAATTTAAATTGTATTATTTATAATTGAAATCGTTCGAAATTAAATAACTTGAAATAGAAATTTTTTGAATTCAAATATTTTTCAGTTCGAAGCGACTTAAATTTAACAATTTGAAATTAAAATCTACATTAAAAGTTTGAAAGTCTCTTGAAAAACTCTTGAAGTTCTAGAATTTTGAATTGTTATTACATAAAAAGTTAAAATTTAACATTAAAATTGATTAGACAAATGTTTATTTGATCAAAGAATACATTCACCGTCATTCTCACCAAAGAAAATAAAAATATTTTCAATATTAATAAACCTTTAAAATATAATTATTCTGAAAAAAACTCTAAATGATGTAATTTTAAATGTGAAACATTGAAAATGAAAAAATTGCTACTACGGACTGTTGAAAATTAAATGGGCCCGGAATTAAATTTAAACTTTTTTATTCTAAATGACCAAAAAATGTGATATAAATTTTTTTGTACTCAGATCCTTTGATATTTCTATTACTTCAAGTGAACTTCACGTTTTGAAATTTGTTTCAAAAATTAAACTGTCAATTACACTATTTAATATTCAATCATTTCAAGTTAAATTGCAAATTTGAAGCTTATAAAAGAGATAAATTAATTTTCATCTATTTTTATTTTTAACGCTTCTCTAGATAACACTGCCGTTACTCTACTTTCCCTACTCCACTCACCCTGATTTCTTATTGTTTCCCCTACTTTTCCTCATTTACATTCCATTCTACTACTTCTTCTCCCTAATCCCCCCTTCCACCATTACCTATAATTTTCCCTGAATTCCCTTCCCTTGCTTCTGCTTACTTTCGCTACTTTCCACATAATTTCCCCTAACTTCCCCTACTTCCCCTTTCCACATTTCCTCTTCATTATCTCCTCTCTCATTCCCCACCACTTTCTTCACTTCCCCTCCCTTATTTCCCCTCCATATCCCTACCACCCTCCCCTCATTGCCCCTAATTTTCCCTACACTATTAAAAAAAAAGTATTTATAATTATTATAATTTCAAATCGGAAACCTTTAAAAATTATGAAATTTTAAACTAAATATTTTTGAATTCAAGCTTTTGAAGAAAAAAACCTTTAGTTTTAAGGCCTCGAAAATAAGGCTGTTTCAGAATTGCGCATTTCAAAATATAATTTTGAGCTTCAATTATATAATCATCATCATTATATAATCATCAAACTGATTGGATAGATATTTATCAACTGAAAAATGGGATTCTGTACACAAAAAATTCCTGTAATTTTCACAGTTCAAAATTGGAGAATTTCAAATATTATGAATCTTTAAAGTTTATTTATTCTAAAAACGACAAAAATTATATGCTCTCTGATTGGAAACTTAAAAAATTAATGAAATCAAACTTGAAGCGTTAAAAATTGAACAATCCAGGATTTGATTAAAAATTAAAGCATTCTTAAATTAGGGATGTGAAACCAAGTCCTTGAAAATGAATAATTTTAAAATTTTGCATCACGATTTTTAAAATTCAACAATTTCAATCTAAAGTGCAAAATTAATAACTTGGAAAATAATGATAAAGCATTTCCATGCAACGGGAAGAACCTCGGGGTAAAGAAAATTTGATAACCTATCAAACTGACGTATACTAATAAATAAATTGTTACATTGACATGATAGAAAAAATCGCGAGAAAAAAAACAAGCCAAAAGCGACCGAAAACATAGAAGATTCAATGTGGACAAAATTAACTAATCGTAGATTATTACATTTTATAGATGTTATTTGTCGATCAGCGAATTGATAAAATAATTTTTGATATTATTTTGCCAATTTCTGATTATTTTTATGGAGAAACGAGAAAAAAATCTATCGCGGCCGATACATAATCTTGATACATATTTTATAGATGTTCATGCGCGGAACGAGATAGATTTTTTCTCATCTCTCCATATAAAAATGATCAATAATCGGGAAAATTAACATAAAAAATTATGTCAATAATTCCCTGATCGACAAAATAACATCTATAAAATATATATCCAGATTCGATTTAAATATCGACAGATAAAAAGAAAAATCTCACAGATAGTTAAATTAGATGCACCTATGCCTGACCCTGTGCGACTATGAGAAACGAGTAATGGTCTATTTCAATAGTGTAATTGGGTAATGCGCTGACTCATGAAAAGAGAGGGCTCCCGGTTCAAACCCGGGCCAAGATAGATTTTTCTCGTTTTTCCATAAAAATGATTAGTAATCATCAAAATTAACATTAAAAACTATTGTAGATTATTATATATAATTTTCAAGAAATTGTATCCGAAGGTTTCGAATGATGTCCAAGTATCAGCTGAAATCTTATCTCGCATGCAACAAGCGTCGAATTCAACGCTTCTGTGGGGACAGATAAACATATATACATATATAAACTATATAAATCCCCGAGGCGGTGTATTTTTTGTACCCTTATCCAGGGTGATCGAAATTGGATGACCTAACGTCTGAATAATCGACGACGTTTTGTCAGACTGCTGGGACTCCAGGGACTTCACTCTAACGAGGTGTCACACCCTTAAAGCTCGACGCGTGGGTATATTATATTATATCAAACGACGAATCTTACATCTGACACGTACACGAGTAACGACAAAACTTCTCAGGATGGATTGAGTGCTAAGTTCCCGCTACCCTTTTTCCAAGAATTTCGAATAAAAGAAAAAAAGGAATTTATTATCATCCTACAAAATTGCAGACTTCACACAACTTCTTGCAATGTAGATTAGTTTTTAAACGGTCAGTTAATTTTTCAACCAATCAATATGATTTTTCATCAAAAAAGTTCATTTTCAACCTAACAGTTGAATTTTCAACCAAAAATGTAACAGTGAAATTTTCAGTTGAAAACAAAATTAATTTTCACCCACAGGAAAACAAATTTTAAACCAAAGAGATGAACCTTCAACCAAAAAAAAATAAACTTTTAGCGGTTAAGTTCATTTCTAACCAAATAGTCGAATTTTCAACAAACAAGATGAAATTTTTTCCAAAAGAGATGAATTTTCATCCAAAAATAACGCATTTCCAAGCCAAAAAATTGCAAGCCATGTCGTTGAATCCTAAATCGAACAATATGAATTGTCAATTGAAAATTTAATTTTTTAACTAAAAAATATAAATTTTCAACAAGAATGGAACATTTAAGTTTTTATTACAAAAAAAAATTAATTGAATCAGTTGAATTTTTCAAAAATAAATATAAATTCTCAACCAAAAATTTAATAGTTGGTACTTTAACCAAGAAAGATTTAAATTTAAAATCAAAATCAGTTGAATTTAACCAAAAAAATCGAATTTTCAACAAAACTTGAATCATCATACCATGCAGATCAATTTTCAATGATAGAATCAAATTTTCAACAAAAAGTGATAAGTTCAGAACCAAAAATATAATAGTATACTTTTCAATTAAACAGAATTAACTTTCAACTAAAAAAATTACTTCTGCCAAAAGATGAATTTTCAATCCAAACGGACGAATTTTCTATTTGGATGTTCAACAAAATAGTTGAATTGTCGACCAAAAAAGAAGACTTTAACAAAAAACAGTTGAATTTTCAAAAAAAAAAAAGTATTATCAGCCGCAAGAGATGAATTTTAAACCGTAAATATAATAGAAGACTTTTAGATTAAAAATAATTAAATTTCAACCAAAAAAGGCCACTTTTTCAACAATACATGTATTTTAATTCAGAATGAGAAATTTTTCACTTAAAAAGACGAATTTTCAACAAAAATGTTTAATTTTCGACCAAAAAGATCAATTCTTAACGAATAAATGCGATAGTTGATATTTTAACAGAAAAGATTTTAATTTAAAATAAAAAAAAAGTTGAATTCAACCAAGAAAGATTTTACCTAAAAATGAAAAATAGTTTAGTTCAGTCAAAAAAGACAAATTTTCACTAAGATGGTTATATCCTTAACAAAAACATATTAATTTTTCAACAAAACAGTAACATTTTTAATGAAGACTAATATAGTTTCTACCAAGAGATAAATTTTCAAACCATAAAGACGAACTTTCAACCAAATAGTTAAATTTTCAATCGCAGCGAATAAATTCTCAACAAAACAGTTGGATTTTCAACCAAATAGTTGAATTTTCGAGCAAAGAGTTGAATTTTTAACCAAAGAAGACGATTTTCCAATAAAATAGTTAAATCCTAAACCAAAACAGATTAATTTTTTACCAAGCAGTTGCTTTTTTAACCAAAAAAAGATCAAATTTTGACCAATAAATATAAATTTTTAAACCAAAAAGTCCAATTTTCAACAAAATAGTTTACTTTTTCAGGCAAAAGGTGAATTCTTGACGAATAATTAAAAAAAAAAGTTGGTTGTTCGACGGACAAGAGTAGTCACATCCTTTGGATTTTGGTCGCTGAATCAGAATCCAAGGTCAGAATTCCGGCATCACTCTCAGGTTTTTTCTAACCTCAAGAAACATAGTTTTTTCGGCTATTTTTGCATTGAAAAATATGTAAGAAAACGATGTTTTTTTTAATCTCGACCACAAATTCGTATTAAGCGGCGAAAAATACATATAACAAAAAAAACGATGTTTTTTAAGGTTAGAAACAAAGCTGAGGGTGATGGCGGAGTTCTGACCTTGGATTCGGATTCAGCGATCCAAAATCCATAGGATGTGACTACGTTTGTCCGTCGGACAACCTACTTTTTTTGTGGGGCTGTGTTATAAAAGTTGATATTTCAACCAAAAAACACAAATTTTCACCAAAATAACTGAATCTTCAACAAAAATAGGTTAATTTTTAACAAAACAGTTGCTTTTTTACAAAGCTAGATGAAATTTCTACCAGGAAAAGAATTTTTAAAATAAAAAGACGAATTTTCAACAAATTACTTGAATTTTTAAACAGAAAAGACTTTTTAGTAAATAAAGAAAAAAAATTCTATCTGAAATGTTAAATTTTTGAATCAAACGGGCGAATTATCGAGCAAATAGTTGAACTTTCAACCTGATAATATGAATTTTTAACCCGAAATTTGATTTTCAACCAAGAAGTTAATTTTCAACTAGATAGTTGATTTTTTGATCCAGAAAGACGAATTTTCAACAAAACAGTTGAATTTTGGAGCAAAAAAGACGAATTTTTGACAAAGCAGTTGAATTCTGAACCCAAAAATTTGAATTTCCAACAAAGTTAATTAACTTTTAACCTAATAGTTGAATTTCCTACCAAGATAGTGGAGTTTTCAACCCAAATTCATGAAATTTCAATAAAACTGTTGAATTTTCTACCGAAAAGGACGATTTTTTAACAAAATTGTTGAATTTACAACGAAATTATAACGTTTTCAACTGAATTATCAAACTTGTAACCAAAAGATGAATTCTCAGGCAAAAATAGTTGGGTTTTCTTATCGGCCTCTGTTCATTTATTTTGAATTTAAGTGAAAAACGAGGAAAAGGGGAAGTTTCTTGAAAACAGAGGAAAAGAGAGACATCTTGTTGAGGAGGGGAAAAGAGGGGAAAAGGGGTATCTGAATCTGTAGTAATAAAAATGTGGCGCACGTCACTTGCGGTTTATTTTCATGCAATGCGGTTGATTTCCATTAAAAGTGCTCCCTATATTTTGAAAAGGATCTCATTTAATTTGACATGGGTTTACCACCTGGTTTTTCCAGCTGGTTTGAGAATGTTTCTCTCATAATTGACAATACCAGAGCCGTCATTGTGGTCTGTGTATGACAATCTCTGTCACACAATTCGACCTGAATCACTGATTCGACCCAATCATTTTCCACACTGGCTGCTATCACGTGTATAAGGCTGCGTTCACATTACCACTGTGTATTCGCACTACTGACTCGCGCGGCCAATTAAGTGCAAAGCAATTGTTTCGCGATACGTGGATTCGCGTAAATGCGGGGAACAATGTAAATTTGCGAGTGTTCATGCGAGTAACTGACCATACGCAACGATAATTCAAAACCCATTTCGCCTCTTGTTTTCGCCTATTGTTACAGTAGAAAAACTTATCATCTCATACCTCTAGAGAAAAATCTCTATATAATAATCTTCAAACTTATTCGTTTAATTTGTCCACATTAAAGCTCCTACGACGGTAGGACCACCTTCTTGTCCTCCTCCAACTTCTCCTCCTCGTAAGTTTTCGCTCACTTAACACGTGCTTTTGTCTCTTGTTTTTTTTTTCTAGAAACCAGTTTGACAGTTTATTAGTATTACCCATGTGCGATACCTTGAATGGAAGTTGAAAATGACTGCCAGTGCATGTGACGGTAAAGTCAGAAATTATTATGTATCTGAAATTTAGCATGGAAGCATCAGATGAAAATACTAAAAAATAGAATATAATATGATTACGGGAATTGAGGAAATAAATAATAATAATTAACTTTATTGCTTGTCGTCTGTTCAAAACTTAGGAAACCTTTCTTTAATGAAAATTTTTCGAAAGTTTCTTCACTATATTGACTTGGATCTTTTTGAAATTCTTTTTCATTTTTATTTCTCCATATTTTAACATTCTGTTTGAATTGGTATATTAATTCCTCATGTTATATCGACTTAAAAATCATTTTTAATTGATATGAGGATCATTCAAAATTAGATGCAATATTGGGGAAGTTTTAAAAAAAAGGAACTAATTACAGCTACAGATAATTCTTGAGAAGAGTAATTTGTTACATTTTCAGTCAGTGACTAAAGTAACTTGAAATTCCTGCGAAGTTCCTTTTTTGATAAAAGGAAACATATGTTGCATATGTAAAAAGTTATACGAATTTACAAAAAATAAATCAACGCTGTCATCTCTACTATTCACAATAGAATAATTTGCCATTGAAAATATAGAAAATTAAATCAATTTCAATTTTAAATCTTGAAAATGGAACTATTCCAAAGAAAGCATTCGAAATTGCATCATTTTTTATAAGTCTTCAATTGTAAATCTTAATAATTGATGAATTTTAAATTGCAAAGAACTGTACTCAAAGAATTTTCAATTGCAAATCTTCAAAATCAAACTATTCCAAGAAAAGAAACGTTAATAATTACATACCTTTAAAGTGGCAATCTTGAATATTGAATAATTTGCAATTCAATATTTTAAAAATCTGACCATTTTCAATTGTAACACTTCAAAATTAATCTTTACAATTATAGAGTTTTTCATTTCAAAAATTTACAGTTAGGAATTCGGCAAATTTCCAGTGTTACAATTAAAAATGATAAAATGTTGATGATTCACATTTTAAATTTCATCAATGTAGAACATTTATCAATGAAAACTCTAGAGTTTTGATTTTGAATATCATGACGATTTGAGACTTTTTATTTATACAGTTTAAAAATTGAAGAATTTCGAACACATTTCCAACAAAATGGTTACATTTGACATCTTCAACCAAAGAGATACATTTTTAACTAAAATGATGAATCTTCAAACAAACAAGTAACTTTTTAACAAACTAGTTTGAATTTTAACCAAATATTAAAATTTCCAACCAAAAAAAGATAAATTTTCAACGAAAAATATATAAGTTGAATTTTTAACAATATAGTTGAATCCTCAGCGAAATAACATTTCAATTTTAAACCAAACATTCGCAATTTTTATTTTTAAAAAATGTCTACCGAACGATCTGAATTTTCAAACCAAAAAGATGAGTTTTCAACAAAATTGTTGAATTTACTACCAGAAAAGATTTTTCAGTCCAGAATAAGAAAAAATTGTAGGCGAATTATAATTTGAAGGAAAAAATCATTTTTAATACAAAATAAAAATTCCGAATGCTTAATTATTTTTTTGTTTATTTGCTTTAAGGTTATATGAATATAATTTTTCTAGGTTCCTTGAGATACTTCAAAATTTTAGACAAAATTTGCGTAGTTTTACAGATATTTAAGATATTTAAGGCCAGAACAAAATGGTTTACAAATTTTAAAATATTCTTCAACTCTTACAAATTCCGAAAATTCCTATATATTTTTTGAGCAGACTCGAATAATTCTCAAAATTGTTTGAAATACTTTTCTAATGTTTTATAATCGTTTTGAATATTCTCTTAAAATCAAGTTTTAATAATAAAGAATCTCTTTGAATATTCCCAGGAATTTGAGGACATTTCTTCATTTTGTTAAAAGCTTTCAAAATTTAAGAAAAAACTTCCAAATTTCATTTCGAAATCTTCAAAATCTACATTATGTTTTAAATTTTGTGAAATTTACTATTATTTTTGATATTTGTTGAAAACTTCTAAATATCTTTTAAGCTGATTCGAATTTTCTCTAAAATTTTGAAAAAATACTGTAAAATCAAAAAAAATAGCCTCAAATCTTCCAGATCCTTTTTTGATTGTTTTGGACATCTTTTGGAATGTTTTGAAATATTCTCTTCAAATAAATGGTGAAAAAAAAATCATAAATATTTTCCGAGTAATCTTCAGAAAATTTTTTCATTTATTTAAAATCTTTCAAAATTCTTAAAAAGCTGCCAAATTTTGTGTTCGAAATCTTTAAAACTACATTTTGTTTTAAATAAAGTTATTTTTGCATCTAAACTTATTCGAATTTCTTCGAAATCACTAGAAATCTTTTTAAATCATTTCAAAAATGTGTGTACGTTAACTTCTCAACCAAACCAAAACTTAAAATTTGTCCCGGAATCTTAAGAAAAAATGTTATCATCTTGAAACTTTCAAAATCCTCAAAAAGCTTTAAAATTTTATTTTATAATCTTTGAAAATCTACATTTTGAAAATTTTGTTGCTAGGAAAATGTTGAGAACAGAATTATTTCCTGATAATAAAAAATAATTCGAATCAAAATATTCTCTCTTATAAATAATTTAAAAAAACATTAAGAAATAATTGTTATCATTGATTAGAATTACTCATTTGGAAATATTGATATACTGAATTAATTATGCGGAAAATTCATAATTTGGTCAAAACGTTAAGAATAGAATATTGTTGCCTTTCTTATTAAAGAATCATTTACGATTCGAAATTTCACTTTTAGAAATAAATTTCTAGAACTAAAATGCCTTACCTGGTAATTTCGATTGACAAAATTCTCGAAAATTCGAAAACACAAACTGAAACAGCCACTTAAAGTCATTTTCACGCAATATACAACCAATCAGGTAGACAGCAACAATGAGTGCGAGTTTTCGGATAATTTCGCTCTACCTACTTTCTTAGATACTATAGTTAGTCAATGAAAATAAGAAACATGTAATAAGTCTGCTATTTTTGCTGGTCTCTATATAAAATTGAAAATCTGAAAAGAAAATGTACCATTAAAATTCCACGTTAACCACGAATCCTAGCCCTTTCAAAATCCACCCTTTCTAGTCAGTTATTCTCATGTTAAACACTTGAAAACTAATTAGTGCACATAAGTACTCGAATTTTGCCAGAATTTGAATTTTCACTGAATTTCTTTACATTTATATCTCTATGCAGGTTTTAAATTACGAAATACTCGACTCGCTCTCTCGTAATAGAACACGTGTTTTCGTATTTCGTGCATATTACAATGTGTGGAGGTTCTCGTCGTTGAACGTAGAGAAAGGGTACGAATCCACATTGGTCAGGAGATATATCTACGAGGCAGTGAACTATGCATGAGACATAACCCAGCGCGAAGCTGTGTATGTACTGCCCTATGTTTTTTCTCTCTCTTTCTTGTGCAAACTTTCTCCCATTCGACCTCTCTCTCTCGGAAAATTTCTATCTCTTTTGACCCTCATGTTCATCCCTCTCCACTACCTCGGTTTATCTAACCATCCTTTTCTCCAGCTTGTGCAAGACCCTAACCCACTAGGTTCAACAACTTCACAATAGTCGACTATCTCCATCCTCTTCACTCACCCCTCTTATCGTACCCCGTCCCATTTTCCCTCTTCGACCTCTTCCCATCACCCCGTCTCGCTGTTCGCAGAATAAACTTTACTTTGTACGTAACTTTAAAATTGATGATCGCACTAGTACATAAGTATATCTGCAGTAAGGGAAGGGGTCTGCAGATTTAACGACTTGGTAGGTATAGAACCTGTAGCTGGAAGCTAGACTGCCTGGGGTGTCATGTAATCACGATTAGTGCGTTACGTATGGGATCTAAATTTTCATCGAGCTCGAAAGTCTGCTTGAACCTAGGTATGGTCTTAGGTATACACTATACATAGTTGAGATGTTTACAGCGAGCGCCGAAGCAAGAAGTATGCTATCGAAGATGCTGGCAAAAACTTGCGCAAAACTTGAAGAAAACTTGGGGAAAACGAACTTTATTTTGGAGTATCCGACCGACGAAAAGGAAGAAATGAGGGAAAGAGTTTCCCTTGGGAGTGGAAAGACAAACTTTAATAATCTTGAACATTTCGGCTTTTCGAAGTTTTGTCAACGAGTAATTAGCGAAAGTCGGACATTGTGATGGCAAAAAAAAAGAAAATATTGTTTTTTTTCTGTCTCACCACACTATTTTCTTTCATTTCGTTTTTTCTCATTTGATTCAGAATACTACGCTCAAAAGTGAAAAACTATCCTCTATAGGGGGTTGAAAGTTTATTATGTGCTTTTATTTATAGATCTTAGACATATTCAACCTTGAATGATTAAAACTGTAACCTTGTAAGAGTTTACATGTGCGCCGTTGATAGAAAACTACCTTTAATTTTTTTTAAATACCACCTAGAACGATATTTTGCTTCTTTCACAGTTCTTCACATAATATCTCAAGAGAATATTCCCTGAATGACTTCAAAAATATCGCATAAATATTGAATAGTTTTTTAAATAATTTAATGATAGTTCAATATCTGGTTTTGGGCCTTTAAACCACCCTCATTAAAAAATGGTAAAATACCGTATTTTTTAAATGAAAAAAGCACATTATAAAATTTCACCCACCTATAAAGGGTGCTTTTTCACTTTTAAAGTTAGCATTCTAAAGACAATAAGGGTAAAATATACATATTCAGTAATTCTTACTCGTATTTTATTTTCATGCTTATTGCTTTACGTAAGTCATTTCTAGTTTTTACAGAAAAATTTCAGTTTTCAGTGTTAAAAGGCCTTGGACTGCGAGTTAAACCTTGTTCTTTTGATTGATAAGAAATTGTACAATGAAATTTTTTTTGTCATTCTATTGAACTATACTCTATTTCAATAACTTAAAGGCCTCGGATCGACTAGAAGTCTCGAAAAAAGCCGCATCAGCCGCATAAAATTACAATAAAGTCGCATGTATCGCGAAAAAAGGCGCAAATAATTTGCATGAGTTTTTTATATATAATGCGAAAAAACAGTATCAGGCACTGAATGACTGGAATAATATCTTTATTTGTTTTACTGAGAAAAAAATTGTATTTGCATAGGAATACAGATTATATCACTCTAATTGATTTTTAAATAACGTTTGCACAATCGAAATTAACTTTAAAGTTAAAACCATCTTTTAACTATAGTTATGCGAAGCTTAAAATCTTTCAGAAATGGAAACAATAACTACGAAAATTAAAAAAAAATTCTGAAGAACAAGGAATCATTTCCAGAGCCAGAGCGCTTTGAAGGCCAAGATAGAAAAATTTGAATTTGCCTCCATGCCGTACTTCAAAATGTTTAAAAAAATTCCCTACTGGTCGTACAAAGTTGGAAATCTTTCATAACAGAAAATAATAACTACTCAAATCTAAAGAAACTTTGTTTAAGGGAAAACAAATTTCGAGAGCCAGAGTGATTCATGGATAACATAGGGAAAGTGGAATTTATCCCACAACTTGAATATCAACATTTTATAAAGCATTCTTTACTGTTCTAGAAAATTGTAAATCTTTTATCAAGGGAAATAATCTCTACATAAATCTAAAGAAACACTGCATGCTTGTAGACAAGAAAAAATTCCAGAGCCAGAGTGCTTTAGAGGCCCACATAGGGAAACTGAAATGTTTCCTCACGCTGAAATTTAAGTTTTTCTAAAGCATTTCCTACTTGTTGTGGTGAGTTGGATAATTTTCAGAAATAAGAACAATAATGACTGCTTATTCAAATAAATCATTTTCGAAAAAAAATAATTTCCAGAGCCAGAGCGCTTGAGAGTACAACATAGGGAAATTGGAATATTTACTCACGCTCTAATTAAAGTTTTTATGTGACTCCGGTGCATTTCATCGTTTTTATACGACAGCGTAGAGTATCGTAATGTCGTACATTACGATACAGCGGAATATCACTCTTCACATTGAACTCCGCCGTATCCTAATGTACAACATTACGATACTGTACGCTGTCGCAACAAAACTTATAAATGCGCCGTCCTCACACAAAATAGTATATGCGCCAATGCGCACAATTTGAGTCTTCACGCGACTCGCTTACAATACTCGTCGCGTAAAGATCACCATTATGCGCCTCGGCGCATAATATACTATTCTATAACATTCCCTGCTAATTCTAGGAAGTTGTAAATCTTTCATAAATGAAATTAGTAACTACGTAAATTTACAGAAACACTTTTTGAAGGAAAAAATATACAATTTCTAGAGCCAGATTGTACTTCCATTCCAAAATTTAAAATTGACAAAAACATTCCCTGTTGACTAACTTTGAAATGAATTTGTTTACAGTTTTTTAACTTAATGTTACGTAATAAATATTTCCACATATCGCTGTTAACCAATTTTTGAACAATGAGAAACGTTTTCTAATGAGTACTTTCCAAAATCCGGATCATTTCCCGGTTTACCGGTCACCATGTTCTTGCAATTAAAAAAAATTAAAACTCCAAATACGGATTCACGCAATTAGAAATTATTCAATTTCAAACGCAATTCATTTACAATTTTCTAAGTATAAAGCTTGATAGAGAAATTATCTAAGTTTTGATGTTCTCAATTAAACTGATCCAATTCTTGCGAATTTTGAATTTGAATTTTAAAAGTTTCAATCTGCCCTTGGTTTATCCTCACCGATCAGGATGACCACTAGGGACTCAGGAAAAAATTACTTTGATAAACTACCTTCGATGCATTTGAAGTTGTTAACCTTATAAACTCGCGTAAAATTGCATCATCCACATATGCTTCATGATGACTGATTTTAGGATTATATCATTTCATTTTGATGAATCGCGTAAAACGAAATTTGTCATCAGTATGATTAACGAGTCGGTGGCAATTATTTACGCATTTCGGTAGCATGCTCGTTCGACTGTACTCGGGTCGGAGTTTATTGATCTCGGTGGTTTTCGTCCAAATGTAATATCGGACATTTGACAAAGTGGCAAAGTCGGTACTCTTAATGAACGTCGATTATACCGTCAAACTGGTAATTTGCGAGGAAAATCCAATACCCAGGTTTGCGAATAGAGGATAAAAAGATTGATGATAAAGGAGAAGAGGAAAAGGAAAGATGAGGAGAAGGCTTGCGATGGAGCTTATTTATAAACACGGTTAGGAAAGGAATAAAGCTCCCGCGTTCATGTTTTTTGAAGAGGAAAAATCTGTTCGAGCTTAAAGTTTGCTTTGGTGTGTTTTGCTTGGTGTGCTGTATTTGCACGTTCTGTGTTGATATCTTTCTTATGCGGCTTAAACTCTATTTCATAGTTGAAGTGGAGTTTGAATTCTATTCCCGTTGCATGTTTTCTCAAAGGTTTGGTAACAGCGTTAACTAGCTCACTTCACAAACTCATAAGGCAACAGAAAATCATTTCGCTAATACCACTAGGAAAACAATTCTCTAGAGAAACAGCACCTCGAAACGAAGTCAAGGGTTCACTCGAAATATTATGAATCATCTCGTGCGTCTTAATGCATTCTCAACCGACATAAAAGCAGTAGCGACAATTCGGTATACGATTTTTGTTGTACTCGTAAATTCTAGTGAATTCAGTGAGGGAGGGTAGAGACATCCATAAATTATGCAACAGTTTTCTGGGAGAAGGAGGTTCGTCAAAATGTCACGAACTGTCACACAGAAAAAACTGGGGGTTCGGCAATGTTGAGGCTCGAATGAAAATTTGCATTCTTTAGAACTGAGACTCCAATAGAATTCTTTTTGCGGGTTCCTTTTGAGTACGTTGATATCAGACAGATGGCGACATAAACAGAATATCTGCAATCGGTTGAATTTTTAAACATAACCTTAAAAACTGTCACATCTCATGTCCATTATAATCCTTCCAAGAATGACTAATCTCTATATTCGAAGGATGTCATATTCTGTTCCTTTTCAGCAAGAGAGGTTCCTTTTTCTTGCAGCTTCGTTTAAATAAAAAATCGGTTCTAATAAAAAGCACAGTTTTGTCTGTGTGCGCGGGGTGAGGGGGGGGGCAGCGATGAGAATCAATACTGTCACGTAATTTTTTCAACAAATCAAACTGATATAATATCCATGTATCCAAAATAATAGTATATTACTACTTTCGGAAAAATCGTTTAACGTTTCTTAAGTCTATCTGGTTGGGCTAAGACCTTCAAAGAGATTCCGATGTATTTCAGAGAATTTCCAAGATTTCCCAATATTTTCAAGGATTTCAAGGAATTTAAACAGATTTCATGGGATTTTATAAGATTTCACAAGATTTCAGTAATTTTAAAGGTTTATAAATGCTTTGAATAAGACATTATAAGGAATCATCCAGGGTCTTAAAGGGTTTCATAGACTTCAAATGTCAAGCGTTTCATATTGAATTTAGTATAATAACCTATACAATAATTTTCGCTCTTCTGAGATCATTTTTGGCTGTGAAGTCTGTTAAAATATTATATTTGTATGTTTTGTGTTTTATTTTAGGTGTTTATTTAATTGAATGGAGGAACAAATTTGGACTTTTAGGAGGGGGTTGTTCATTTTTGTGACGTTACAATGGAGGGTTCAAGCTTTATGTGATGATGTGTGACGAAGAAGTTTAGGGGGGGAAAAATTGTTCAAAATAGAGTGGCGTAGTTTTATAACGGACCTTGTGTATAGTCACAAACAACCTAAGACTTGCAACTCGCTCAAGAGTGTGGGATTCGATTATAACGGGATATTAACCGTAACGAAGCGCGACTTGCGAGCTACTTGGTATTGGGAAAGCAACATCGTATTTGGTGGGTTCAAGGTAGGTAGCAGCTACCTATCTGGCATGATGCGCCGAGCTTTAGAGAGATGGTATATCAGAGGAACACGCCAGTATTGACAAACATCTTCATTAGCTGCTATTGCTGCAGTGTGTCTGCCTCTACAAGCATCCACACAGTATATACCCAATACCCATGCCTATTTAGTATACCGATCCTACTCTGAACGCCGATACCTACCTAAATTTCACCGCCATTGTAGACACAGACAGTGATTTGCCCGTATCGCTACTTGATGTGAGTTCGACAGACACATGTGCGTCAAGTCGACCACGATGCTTCCCTATCAGAACAAACGATTTACTCAACCGACCACTGAGCGAGAGGAATTCCTATGTCTATCAATCTGCATCCGATGGTAATGAAACTAATGTGTTTAATTTATTACTGATATAACCTTATTCTAACTTCTAAATCAGCATATGCATGCTAAACGACCACCAAAGATAGACTTATGTGTGAGCATCTTCGACAAACGTTAGCATATTGTTGAAATCTTAGATTAATCAAAGAATGAATCAGATAAATTTCGAGTGAGTTGCAAGGAATAGGGGAAGTCCAGGCAAAGCGAATAGGTGTAGGAAAGTTATACAAAAGCAAGTAAAATATTGCAATTGGGAAAAGATTTTGTTTACACATATTTTCGTATATCGATTAAGGTTTGAGAAACAAAAGATTAGAAAAGTGAATTTATCTATTAAAACCCGTTAAAATGAGCGAAGACCACAGGAGAGCAAAGCGAATGAAGGATCATATCAAAACTTCAGTAATCGAAAAGGTATTCTTGGTGTTCTTTTGTGAAAACTTGTGGAAATCTTCCCATCTTCTGCTCGGTCCTTTCAGATTTTATGTGTCTATTTAAAGTAGCGGAAGGAATGCAATATTTCGTCACTGCTGAGCTAATGGAGTTTACTTTTACACCTCATTCATCGAATTGGTCACACTAGTTTCCGATTATGCCGCTGATTGCTTTTCCGAACATACTTTTGCACCATCTATGAAAAAGAAGAAACTTTTGAAAACTCGGGAAAAACGGGCACCCCATTCAATTTGCCCAGGCCGAAATTTCAGAACAAAAAATGACGACAAGAGACATGAACACACAAAAATCAGGAACCTTTTTCTGATTTAGATGTTGAATCCAACAGTAACGAAAGGAAGTAACATTATCAGGATTTAGGAAGTAACAACACAATATAAATCAAGAATAAACTGTGCTGAATACCGTAGAAGAGCATCGAAATTTCGAGATTCATTGCAGAAAGATGTAATTCCGCTTATGAAGCATTATTTCTGAACTCCCAATTTTTAAAGTAATGTATTCCGATTGCCTTTAAATTCTAAAAGTTTTTTCATATACGATGGAAGGTCACTCACAAATTTATAGACATTTACAAAATCCCTTTCCGAACCATAGGGGGTGAAACTTTTCATCCCCAGAACAAAACGGGTCTTTTCAAATGGACATAACTTCCTTTATATAAATGCGAATTGAATTTTTAGGAGTAATTTCTGAAGGAAGTTTCAGGCCTTTCCATCCTATGAAATAAATGTTTAATTTTTTTGATTTTCGGAAAATACTTGGTCAATATAATAGAACTCTCAATAGTTATGCGGTTATGCGAATATATCCGAGCGAAACCCTCGCTCGCGCGTCTGGACTGCCCGGCCAGTTCAGCCGGTGCACCGACTGTCGCTGATTCATTCAAAAATACTTTTTATTGGTGCAGAAACTTTCCAAAATATACGTTCAGTGATTCTAGATGCATTAAGAAATTTGTCAGGCGAGGTAAATGTCCCAGTAATCGTGATGGTCTTAATTATCGTAAAACTTGATTATAAGTGGAATATATGTAACTCTGGAAACACCAGTTCTCGTAAGATCACTGAAGTTAAGCATTGTTGGGCGCGGTTAGTACTTGGATGGGTGACCGTTCAGGAAATACTGCGTTGCTGTTGGCCCGTCGTGGGTGTGGTGGGCCCACATTGGTAGTAAATATCCACCTAGAAACACTACCCGAATCGGGTAGTGAGGCAATGAACTTTCGAGTTCAAACTGCTAATCAATTTTTTTATTTTTTATATGTAACTTTCCGCAAGGAATGAGTTCATTTTCTCGATCAAGGTTTAGGAGATATTCGTGCTTTTGTGAAAAATGATCAAAGTTATCGATTTTAGGGTTTGGATGGGTATATGTAGGAGGACTGTCCGGAAAATATCCGACCCTGAGCTCTAAATTTGTACCTTATTGTGCTATTATCAAAAACAGGTATTTACAAAGTGTGTCGTGATGAGTCTATGAGTGATACTCAAATCAAAGTGTAGTTTGAGCGATTTAAAAGTTTTCGCACTTCAGTAGAATGTGGCCCTCACTCTAGTAGTCCCGCAACGGCTAAAACACGTCAAAATGTGGAAGAGGGCGAGTGTTAATTAATGGAAATTGTCGCTTAACAGTAAGAGAGGTAGAGGAAGACCTCGGGATTTCAAAAGGTATCGTTTCAGAATTTTTGAGCCAAGATTTTGGGAGGAGCCGCGTGGCAACAAAATTCATTCCACTGTTGCTGACGGAAGACCAAAAGAATTGTCAAGTGGGGCTCGCCCTGGACAATTTGGAATCAATCAGAAGTAACTCGGAAATGTTCCAAAAGGTCATCACTGGGGATATATAATGGGTTTATGGCTATGACCCTGAGATAAAGCCCTCAATCTTCGTAGTGAAAGACACCTGGATCCCCGAGAGCAACGAAAGCGCGCTTGTCGGAGCAACGTGAAGGCAATGCTCACTATTTTCTTTTACCAGAAAGCTTTTGTGCACCATTAACACGCTTTAACATTTCAGACTGTAAACAAACAGTATTACCAAAAAGTTCTGCAGCGATTACGTTACGCAGTAAGAAGAAAACTGCCTGATTTGTGGGGAAAGTGGCAACTAAGTCCTGCACCACAAACAACGCACCTGTCTATTTATCGCAGCTTATTCTGCAATTTCTGGCAGAATAGGCCATACACAACTACGGTAGCACCCATATAGTCCTGACCTGGCTTCCTGTGATTTTCGGCTGTTTTCCAAATTGAAGTATTCTCTGAAAAGAAAACGATTTCAAGACGTAGAGAAATTAAAACAGAATGCGACAAAGCAACTGTTAGCTATTCCGAAAGGTGAATTTACGGAGTGCTCTCGAAAGTGAGATGATCGCTGGAAGAAGATTGTGACTTTCAAAGGGAAGTACTTCGAAGGAAATATCATCATCATTGACCAGAGTTAACTCTTACACCTAGTACATCACAAGGTCGCATACTTGTCGGACAGACCTCGTAAAGGCAAGTTGGTGGTCGTGCATATGATAGTTGTAACGTAAATTACAAATATTCATATTTATTTGCAATTTTAATTTGTTTCATATTGTTAAGTTGCGATTCAAGTTCAGAGGTTTCTGAACTCATTATCTGATAAAAATTTGATTTCTTGTAAAACTTTGGTGAATTTTGAGAAGTTAATCGAACCGAAATCAATTCTAGTTTCTTATAAAACTCGTAGCAGTAATAGGCAAACATAAAAAAAGTGATTATAAAAATTGGTTTAGTCTCTTTTAAGGAATGTTCATGAAGCTCTAAAAATCAATAGAATCAATGTGCTTTTGGCTGAGTAGGTTCAGAAAATGAGGCCAGTAAAACTCATTAGCTGTAGAACACAGTTCCAAGTTTTTGTCAGGGAGGAGTTAACTATCAGTTAAATTCAGCGAGCTGGGAAAATCGAGCGAACGTTAAGGTATGAAGTACGGTCGTCATGGACAGAGCGAAACAGTCGAAAAGCCGCGGGGATCGCGGTTGTAAGTTTAATGGCGTTGGACGCACTCGACGGGAAGTCTAATGGAGCGACCGTAGGGCACGCTAACTAATTCGGGGAATGGAAACTATATTAGTGGCAATGGGCTGGATTTCTATCCACTCGAAGACTCGTACGAATTTACCCTATACATGTTTGTATCGACAAATGCAACTCGTAACTGGATTACGTAATTTAAGCCTCTCTAAACTAATTTAAACAACCAGAAGGACTTAAAATGTACGCATCCTAAAATATTACAATCACATTATCAATCCTATCAGTAATCCTAATTTTAACAATATAAATGTTTATATTTTGATGTCACAGGGTTGTTAGAGAAACACAATTTCAAAATTTCCTCTAGTTCCCTGACTTATCCCTGATCAATTTTTCTATTTCCCTGACCGTTAGACATTTTTCTTTCAGATTTAAAAACAATCTGACACACAGGGGATATGTAATGTTAATGCAAAAAATTTTTGTTTCTAAATTTATCTTAAAGACATTTAGTGACAACAGTCATACATAATTTTATAATGGGTTATCCAAAAACTCCGTACGTACGTTACTAAAAAAAGAATAAATCTACATATATTACATCATAGACCTATTGAATCTTAAAGAAAATAGAAAGATTTTTGAACAAATAGTTGTTTTTTCAACCAAAAAATAATCTTTCAACTAAAGAATTATTTTGACAAAAAAAAATCGTTCTCAGTAAAGCACTTTACATTCAACCACATAAATGAATTTTATAGCAAAAAAAGATGAATTTTCAACAAAATACATGAATTTGCAACCAAATAGTTGAGCTTTCAACTCGAAGGATATATTTTGAACCAAAAATGGACTAATATAATTTTCAGTTAGAAAAAGTAATTTTCAACCTAAAAAAAAATGGTTACGAAAAAGAATGATATTTCAAGAAAATTGTTGAATTTTCTTCAAAATAATACATCATTTGAACATAAGATTAATTTAGAGGGATTTATAGCATTCCTTGAATTCGTCATATTTATGTAATTCAGAATAATGAAAGGAATTCATGGAATTTAGGAGAATTAAGAGGAATTCAAGGAATTTGAACGAGTTATAAAGAATTTCGAACAGTTAGTTCCAAGAAATTCAAAAGAATACAATATGAATTCAAAGGAATTCGAATGAATTCAAAGTAATTCAAATGAATTTAAAGGAATGCAAGTGAAATAGAAGGAATTCAAAATAATTTCAAACAATGCTAAACCAGAAATTCTTACTCACTAAACCTGTCTGCTGTATGATTTGGCACACAGCAACGCGTATGCGCACTGAAACGATGGGCTAATTGAAAAAGCAGAACTTTTAGTTTCGGAAAAACATTTTTTCCTGTTATTTTATTTTATTTAGAATTAAGAACTGGTTTAGAAATTTAATTTGAATAGTTTTTGTAATTTTTACGCTTAGGACTTCAAGAATAGTAATTTTAAACATTTTAAGCCTAAAATTACGCAACTATTGATGATTGAAATTGGAAAAAGTTGAAACTTTAAATATGGATTTATACAGTTAGAAATTGAATAATTCCAACCGATATTGATGTCAAATTTCCTAAGTATAAAGGTTCAATGAGAAATTATTCACTTACAAATTTTTTTCTATTAAAATGGTACAGTTTCTGTTCGCATTGAATTTCAATTTTTCAAGTTTTAATGTAATTAAAATTGAAACTAAGTACCAAAGTAATGAGAAAAACAGAAAGAAGTACTTAAATGTCGATTAGTCGCATTTATCTTCAAAACGAGCCTCATTTTTTTAAAAAGAGGCGGAAAAGTCGCACGATCCGAGCCCTATACAAGCAATGCTCCAAGCAAGAAAAAGAAAATTAGTGCCTAATAAAATGGAGGATAAAACAGAATTTCAATTGAAAATTCTCCAGAATGAGCAGAATGGGGATCAGGAGATTTCTTATTCCACCAATTCAAACAGATTCCTCTCGAGAATCCCTTTAACCAGAAAAATTTCTCCATAAAACGGCATTTGGGAAAGAAATCGTTCGTGTTCCTGATGCCTTCATAAATGTACGCATTTCGCCTCACATTTCAGAAAGTGTAATTTTGTGTAAAAAGAGCATTACGCTCGTGTCTGGATTTTTACGGGTGAATCGAACCGTTCCATAAATCGCACGCACGACGTGATTCTCGACATTCGATAATCTTGACATGAATTCCTGAGTTCGGCAGAATTTTTTTCTTGTTTCATCTCCCATTCACGAAACTTTTCTTTCTCGATCAACGGATGAGCAGCAGAAGGGTTGACAATCAAAAATCCTGGGAAATAAATTTGTAACTTTCTGGTACTCATATTGCAGAGCGAGAAAATTACTTGGCGAGGGTTATGTTGGAGTGAACGGGAGAAAATTGAGGTGCGAAGTGTGCCAAAGAAAAAAGTTGTTAAAATGGTGACGGAGGGGCAGCAGGAAGCTGAAGGCTGAATTTTATTCGCAGAGCGCCAGAAGCAGATTGCTTCTTGAGAGAGCCAAAGTGTATTAAAAAATGCAAAATAAATGAACGAACGAAAGTTAGGGAGCGAAAAATACAACCCGGAAAGATAAGAGATTTTGAGAATATTGAAAATTGACAGTGGCCTTCACTTCATAATTTGCAGCGCCTTGAAGTTCACGAGTTTTATTCAAATTCACAACTTAGAAATTTTGAAAAAATCGCCCTTCAAGCCGGAAGTAGGTTAGGTGCCACTCATACACTACATACAAAATTTTGGGCTATTTTTCACCCCCTAAACCTTGCTGTTGACGGCCGTCTTACCCCCTCCCCATACCCGGAAAGAACGTAACCGTTAGCTAAAAACGGATTTCACGTTTATTTTGCATTTTTTCGCGTTTCTAGTGTGTCCAGTTGCAAAATGCTCTTGAAACAGGGGAAACAGTGTGAATTTTCACGAAAATAGGGGAATAATTAGAAGAAAAAAAGTTAATGTGGATACCATTTCAAATTCAATATGAAAAGCTTTGAATTGGTAAAATATGAAGTCGAAATATATTGCATTTTTAACAAATTAGTTAAATTTTCAACAAAAAAGATTTTCTACTGAAAGAGATTAATTTTCAACCCAAAAAGACGAATTTTCAAAACCAAACAAAAATTGTTACCCAAACAGTTTAATAAAAAAACGAATAGTTAGACTTTTGAGGAAAGGAGACGTATTTAAAAAAAAATTAGTTGAATTTTTACCCAAACAGTTAAATTTATAAGCCAAAAAGACGATTTTTTTCAGAAAATTAAAAAAGTTTAATTCTCAACCAAAAAGATGACTGTAACAAAATAGTTAAACTGTGAAGAAAATAATTAAACTTTCAACGCAATAGTTGAATTTTCAATCGAACAGATAAATTTTTAACAAAAATATATTTTGCTACTCAAAAAGACGAATTTTTAACAAAATGCTCTGACATCGAAATTAAATCTTATAATAAGTTTTGAATCACCTACAAGTATAAAAAATAAGTCATTTTTATTAATGTTTAACTATTTTTTTTAAATATGTAAGAAGCGACAGTAAGAAAAAATTAATCACAAAAACTATTGTTTATGTAATGACCTTTAGTAAGTTTTAAAAAATTTTCAAAAAAGATCATGTTATTTTTTATAAGACATGAGTGAAAATATAATTTTAATCGAAATTGGTAATATTTAATACGTTTCCTGATCATAGACTTGAGCAAATTTTGCGGAAGATGCCCCTGTGACGTTACAGTCCAATAATAACTTAATAAGTTTGAAAATCACTTTCATATTTCAGACTTTACACTCTCTTCTCTATTACCCTCATTTTTCATGTTTTAATTTTTTTTCCCCCTGTTTTCATGATAATTCCGCTTTTTCTTTTTTTTTCTCGTTTTTTCACTTAAATGCGAACTGAATTCATAGAACTTAAGAAATTTAAGAAAAAAATTAAGAAAATCCAACGTTTTTTTTTAATCCCGGTATTTATCTCTTTTTTTTTAAATTGTGCTATTTGGTTGAAAATTTAATTATTTCGTTAAAAGTGCAACTATTTTGTTAAAGAGTCAACTTTTTTGTAGAAAATTCAACTACTTGTTTGCAAGTTAAAATAATTTTTTAAAAATTAATTTTTTTATTGATGAGTCATCTCTTTAGTTCAAAATTCATCTCTTCAGGTAAAAACTTAACTATTCTCTTGAAAATTTATTTTTTTTTGGTTGATTATTGATTTTGTTAAATAAAAATGTAACTATTCTATTTTGGGTTGAAAATGTATATTCTAATTGAAAATTGACCTTTTCTAGTTGGAAATTCCATTATTTGGTTGAAAATTCGTGATTTTAGGTCAAAAATTCATCTTTTTCTTGATAATTCATCAAAAACTACTGGAACCACTTGATATTGTAATAGCAGAACTACATAGTTTAAAGTTAAACTATTCAAAAATGTCATTATATTTCGGCTGAAGAATCATAATTTTAGTTGAAAATTGAACTTTTTTGTAGAAAATTCATCTTATTGGTTTAAAAGTAGAACAATTTGGTAAAAAGATTCCACTATTTGGTTGAAAATGAAATATTTTGTTAAAATTATCCATTTTTTATTGATAATTTCACTACTTGGTTAAAAATTAAATTATTTGAATGAAAATTTATTCAAAATTCAACAATTTTGTTAAAAATTGAAATATTTTATTGAAAATTCATCATTTTGTTAGAACATTAATCTTTTTGGTTGAAAATTCATCTTTTTGGTTGAAAATTGTACTATGTATTTGGTTACAATTTCAACTATTTGGTTTAAAATTAAACTACGAAAAATCGTCTATTTGGTTAGACAGTTATTCTTGCTTGTTAAAGATTTATCTACTTAGCTTAGAATTCAACATTTTGGTGGAAGTTCGCCTTTTTTGGTTGAATTCAACTGGTTAATTTTATCTTTTAATTAATTATTTAAATTCAAAATTTAACGATTCCAGTTTTTGTTCAAAAAGTATCATTTTTATTTAAAATCTAACTATTTGGTTAAAAATTTATATATTTTGTCGAAAAATCGTCTTTCTCGTAGAAAATTAATCATCTTGTTTGACAATTCATCCTTTCTGGTTAAAAATTCAATTATTTGTTTGAAAATTAATTTGTTTTGGTCGCGGCTTTAACTATCATGATGCAAGTTCGTCTTTCCTGCTTGAATTTAACTGTTTTGAATTATGTGAAATAGAAATATTTTTTTGGTTAAAATACCATTAACTACATATTTAGTTGAGAATTCATCATTTTTTGTTGAAAAAGCAACTAACGGATTTAAATTTCAAATATTTTTTTAAAATTAATTTTGTTTTGGTTGAAGATTCATCTTTTAGTCAAGAATTGATATTTTCGGGTTGAAAATAGAACCGTTTTATAGGACATTTTTTTGCTTGAAAATTTAACAATTCAGTAGAACATTAAACCATTTTGTTGAAAATTCATCTTTTTGGCTAAGGATTTATTTATTGAATAGAAATTTGCCTTTCCTGGTTGAATTAAACCGGTTGAAAATTCGTCTTTTGGTAGAAAATTCACCTTTTTGGTAGGAAAGTCATCTATCTTGGTTGAAAATAAACTTTTTTGTTAAAAATTCAACTGTCTCGATAGAAAATCTTTTTTGGCTAAAAATTCAACACATGTCGACTCGAAATCTCAGAAATTTGAAGTGTTTGATATTGAATTCAATATGTTTTGTACATTATTTTTATTTAGCAGAAATAATTCCCCTATTTTCGTGAAAAATCACCTCATTTCCTCTGTTTTTAGAGAATCTTGGTCTATGTTATTTCTCCAGTGGCGCACAGTGGGCTAAAGTGGAAAAGTTCGTGACAAAATCGTAGAACTTTGGGCAGGGATGACCTAGAGGAATGGATTTTCTTTTAGATTTACGGATGAATAACTACATAATAGAGGAAAAACACGGAGAAGCTAAAAATATATATTTTTTACCTTTAAAATCTAGGTTAAAGACATTTTTTGACAAAAAGTTGTATTATTGGATACCATGGGCTAATAATATAATAATAATATATAATATATTAATATTAATATACCATATTAATGGTATACATGGGCGCTCAGATATTATATTACATATGTTACAAATATATTTAAATAGATTTCGTCATGCCAAATCCAAATATAGGCTTTAAATCAGCCTAGGACTTCCTGTTTGTAAAAAAATGCAATTGAATTATCTATTTTAAATCTTCATGCCATGAATGATTTCCACTAATGTAAATTTCAATATTTGTCATATTCAAGGGGTTTTGGCGTCGTCGAATTGGAACACAAAGTAAAAATGTCAAAATTCAAAACGGCGGATCCAATATGGCAGAACCAATTGTAAGACCGAGCTGATATGACTGAAAATAACTGTACAGGAGGTTTTCGGGTCGCTGATTTCAAATCTAAAGTCAAAATTTCAAAATTCAAAATGAAGGATCTAATATGGCGAAATGTCATTGTGAGAATATGACCTTTTTATTAAAAATCGCTACTTGGGTTTTTTTTATGTCGTCGATTTCAAATCTGAAGTGAAAATTCAAAAATTTTATGATTTGAATTTGAATTTTCATTTCAAATGTCTGATGCAATATTGCATCAGACTTTTAACATTTTTGAATTTTCACTATAGATTTGAAATTGTCGACATAAAAAACCCCAAGTAACGATTTTTAATAAAATAGGTTATATTCTAACAATGACATTCCGCCATATTGGATCCGTCATTATGAATTTAGACATTTTTACTTTGTATTCCAACTCGTGGACCCTAAAACCCCTTTAATACGACAAATAGTCAAATTTACATTAGTGGAAATCATTCATGCCATGAAGGCTTAAAATAAATAATTCAATTGCATTTTTGCTTCCTCATACAGGGAGGTTTGTAATGACCTAAATTTTCAAATATACTTTCTTGACATATTTTGATATAATTCGACTCCAGGAGCTCGAAAATGAAGTTTAAAAAAAATGTCCGTGTGTGTGTGTGTAACTTTTTTTGTTCACCATATCTCGAAGAGTAAAAGAGCTATAATCATGAAATTTTGACGAAGTGTAGCTCGGATTGATTTCTAGGTCTGATAGGATTTTGAGCTAGATCGACCATTTAAAAATAGTATTTTTTTTGTGTTTAGAGATTTGAAAAGAAAAATTTTACCTCATTTATATAAGAAAAACTTTTTTGATATTCAAAATACAACGATATGATATGTAACTTATTTGTTCGCGTCTCTGAAACGCATCGGACGACCTATTATTGAAACATTTATGATCTACTAGTACCGATTTATGAAGTTTCAAAAAATGGTTCGTTCTGTTTATATGAGCAAAATTTTTTCGTTATTCGAAATACGACAATATCACATATAAAGTATTTGTTCGCGTCCTTGAGACGCATCGATTGACCTATTGATGAACTTTTCATAACCCACCAGTACTGATTTATGAAGTTTCAAAAAATGGTTTATTCTGTTCATATGAGCAAAATTTTTCCGTTATTCAAAATACGACATATGACATGTCAAGTATTTGTTCGCGTCCTTGAGACGCATCGATTGACCTATTGATGAACTTTTCATAGCCCACCAGTACCGATTTATGAAGTTTCAAAAAAATGGTTCATTCTGTTTATATGAAAAAAACTTTTTTGATATTCAAAACACGACAATATTATATATAGCGTTTTTGTTCGCGACCTTGAGACTCATCGATTGACCTATTGGTGAACCTTTTATGACCGAACAGTACCGATTTATGAAGTTTCCAAAAAATGGTTTATTCTATTTATATGAAAAAAAAACTTTGTTGATATTCAAAACACGACAATATTACATGTAGAGTTTTTGTTCGCGTTCTTCAGATTCATCGATTGACCTATTGGTGAACCTTTTATGACCGAACAGTACCGATTTATGAAGTTTCAAAAAAATGGTTTATTTCATTTATGAAAAAAACTTTTTTGATATTCAAAACACGACAATATTACATGTAGAGTTTTTGTTCGCGTCCTTGAGACTCATCGATTGACCTATTGGTGAACCCTCCATGACCGAACAGCACCGATTTATGAAGTTTCAAAAAAAATGTTGTATTCTATTTATACGAGAAAAACTTTGTTCATATCAGGAGTACTACAGTACTGTTTCTGAAATGTTTGTTTGCTTTTAAAATTAGGATCGATCAGAACTCTATTTTATCATGAATGATTTTATGCAAAATGATTATGAAAAAGATTCAGAATTAGAAAACAGACCTCTAAACTACCTCACTTTTCGGCTTATTAGAGACAAAAATAACTCAATGAAAAAAGAGGGAGATGCGTCTTCGAGACACGGCAAATGACCTATTGACGAACCTTCTATGACATATTATGATCTAGCAATACCGTTTTATAAATTTAACAAATATATTGTTTATCTTGTTGACATGAGGAAAACTTTTTTAGTATTTGGAATACAACCATAATGTATATCATATATTTGTCCGCGTCTTCGAGACGCGTGGATTGATCTATTGGCGAAATTTCGAAGACCATTATTGATTAATCAATAGCTACTAAGAAAGTTTTAAGAAAAGTTACATTGTTTCAATGAGGTTTTAATTTGAAATATAAAACTACCGTAGGTCAGAAAGTTGTTCATTGTAACACTACATATCAATTGACATTTTGATGGGCCCTCTGATTTTCTGAAAATAAAATTTTCGGAAAGACAGAAAAATAAGCTTGAAAAATATTGAAAGCATAAATTTTTTTCTTTTGTTAGGGAAAACCTCCCTCTATGAGGAAGCAAATTTATTTGATACTTATAAGGAAGCAAAATTCTCATAAAATGAGCACAAATAAATGCACCCATAGTGAATACGTCGATACTACTTTGCAGCCGTATTTTACAAACAGGAAGTCCTAGGCTGATTTGAAGGCCAGATTTGGATTCGGCATAACCAAATCTATCAGAATATATGTGTAACATAAGTATAATAATATCTGAGCGCCCATGGTATCCAATAATACATCATTTTGTCAGAAAATGTAAAATATAACCTAGATTTTCAAGGTAAAAAATAAATATTTTCACCTTCACCGTATTTTTCCTCTATTCTGTAGTTATTCATCTATAAATCTCAGAACAATCCATCCCTCTAGACCATCCCTCTCAAAAGTTCTACGATTTTGTCACGAATTTTTTCACTTTAGACCACTGTGTGGCGGGCAGATATTACTACGGTTCTCAATGAGAGGGGAGGGGGTGTCAAAAAAAGTCCGAAATTGGTAACGTAGTTTACAGACATAGACGAACCCTTAGTCGCGTGCGATGTTTTAACTTGCCGGTGGTAACACGTGATAAAGAGGGCAAAGGTCAACGGAAACAACGCTTAACCCTGTTTCTTCTTCGCTTCCCTGGGTCCTGTAGTTTCAAGCTGACGTGCCGCGCCTCAGTTCTGGCACTTAAAGCACTCGAAAGACAAAGCCGCGAGAAAGTACTCCCAAGAGGACGGCACCGGTCGAGGGCGTCGTTGCGCCGTCGGCGGCCCCAAAAACAATGGGACGCTGCGTTTTAAACGCGTCATTGAAAGTTTTCCATTATCTCGTTTGTTCCTTCGCGCCTTGGAGTATCTTTCAGATGCAAAGCGGGAACAAACAAGTACCTACTTAAAAACTAAGAAGTCTTGTCTGAGTGGCCGAAACATTGATTTTTCTTCCAATTTTCTTGAGATAGCATTTTTGCAATTGTTCAAGAAAGAGCATTATCCTCGACTTACAAGCTTTTATTCGAAAGTTTGAAGAATGTATTAACCAGTTGTTTTGTAAAAATAAACGACCTTATGCTATTTTGAACACTTTTTCCACCCCTCCCCTATACTTCTTCCCAGATCATCACAATAAAATAGTTACATTTTCAACCAAAGAAGCTTAATTTTATACTACAAGAGATGCATTTTTAACAAAAGAGTTAAACTTTCTAGCTTAAAAGTCGAATGAGGAATGAAGTTTCAAAACGAAATAGTTGAATTTTCAACCCAGAACTTTTCTACCAGAGAATGTGAATTTCCATTCCAAAAAAGAGGAATCTTAAATCCAAAAAGACGAGTTTTCAACAAACTAGTTGAATTTTCGAACAAAAAACATGACTTTTTAACAAAACAGTTAAATTTTCAACTAAATAGTTGGATTTTGAAGCGAATAGTTCAACTTTCAACCTCCATAGATATTTTATTTTCATCCAAATAGCTGAATTTTCGACTAAAAAAGACCAATTTTTAACCGAGCAGTTTCATTTTTAATAAAAAAAGATGAAAATTTTATCAAGAGAATTTTCCAATCAAAAAGGCAAAATTTCAATAAAAGAGTTGAATTTTCAAATAAAGAAAGATATTTCAGTCAAGATAGAAAATTTGTTTTCAACCAACTTGGTGAATTTTCAAGCCAAAAAGTCTCTAAATTTTCTAAAAAACAGTTGAATTTTGAACTAAACAGTCTATTTTTAACCAAATAGTTTAATTTCATACAAAAGGATAAATTTTCAAATCAAACGGCCATACCACGCTGAAAACCCCAGTTCTCGTCAGATCACTGAAGTTAAGCAGCGTTGGACGCGGTTAGTACTTGGATGGGTGACCATTCAAGAATACTGACATGAGTGCTGTTGGCACATCGTGGGTGTGGTGAGCCCACACTTGTAGTTATTTATAACTACAAGAAAAACCTAGAAACACTACCCGAATCGGGTAGTGTCACGCCAAACCTGAAAGGGAAATGGTTTAATGGTATACATACAAACGGACGAATTTTCTTCCAGAAAAGACAGTTGTTCAACAAACCAGTTAAATTCTCAACTAAAAAAGATGACCCGTTAACAAAATAGTTGCATTTTCATTCAAATAATTAATTTGACACCAATATAGTTGAATTTTTAACCAAATAGATGGATATTCAACCTACAAAGTTGTTTCTTCAGCCAAATATACAAATTTACAGAAATTAAAATTTCGACAATATAGTTGAATTTTCAACTAAAATAATGAATATTTAACCAAAAAAGAATTAATTTTTAACAAAGAAGTTAAACTTTCAACCAATTTTTGGAATATCTGATCCAAAAAGGTTAATTCTTAATAAAAAATATCAAAAATAGTGGTTATTTCAAACAAGAGCAGATTTCAATTTTATATAAAAAATAATCGAATTTAACCAAAAAGATAAATTCTCAAAAAAAAAATGGAACAGTTGATATTTTAAGTTAAAAATAATTCAATTTGGAATCGAAAACATTTGAATTAAACCAAAAAAGATCAGTTTCATCAAACTAGATGAATTCTTGAACAAAACAGATGCATTTTTAGCCGAATAGTTGAATATTCAATTAAAACAAAATTAAATTCCGACGAAAAGAGATGAATTCTCGAACAAAAAAGATCGATTCTCAACAATATAATTGAATTTGCAACCAAGATAAATTTTTTTTCGTGAATGAAGAGCAGAGCAAGTCAAATAAAAGCTCGTAAAAAAATAGTTTTCGACTTTTGATAGAATTTTGTATTATTATTGGAAATACGTATGTTTGCAAAGTTTCAAGCCGATTGGATATGTGGAAGTATGTCAAAATTGAAATGCAAGATTTGCCTCTGACAAACATAGCCACATAGCAAATCAAATGAAAACTTGTAAAAAGAGAAATTCTTTAAAAAAGGAGTAAAGATGGGAATAAGAAAACAAGGGATATAGTGTAAAGTATATATTTGGATGCTATAATTGCAAAATAAAATAAATAATTTTCATTTTTTCAAGCATTTCAAAAAATTGTCATTAACAATTATATTTTCCATGTGCAATGTCAAACTCTGTCTCAGCCACACCCCCTTCATCACGAATCATCACAAAACATGTAACTCCCCCCCCCTGGAAGTGTGACGTAGTTTTTGAAGGGCCCCTAATCCAATTAACCGAATTGATACTTAAGAGAGTATATTGGAACATTCATATTTGAAGAAGCAAAGAAACGAGGTTCTTGAGTAAACATGAAAAGCGTTAATAAAAATGAAATTCATCGACAAACAGATATCCAATTGCGAAGAAATATAGGTAAGTGCAACGTGGAGGCATCGATCTTCTTTAGGACGTAAATAGTGAACAGGCACGTATCTGAATGACGTAAAGCACCCAATGCTGAGCAAGCTAATTTCTTAATAGTCGAGAGCGCAAACACATTCCTATTTACTTCGCCATCAAGGTATGCGAAAATCGATAGCGTATAACACGTATTGTTCTACGTTTCCGGTAATATTTCAAACTTTATGTGCTGAAAAAATTGAAACCATTGGATGAAGCAACCTTTAATGTAGAAGAATTTAAGTAAAATTTGGTCCAATTACTTTAAAGAAGGTGGTCGGACAATTTCAGTTTCAAATTAGCGTGACTTTTCCCTGACTAATTTTTTCCCCTCCTGATCAATAATATCTTATGACCAAAATTCTAATATTGTGACATTTTTAATATAGAATCTTTTATAAATGAAATAATAGTATAGTGTGCTATAAGTGCAAAAAGTAAGCAGTTCCACATGAGTGTGAAGTTTGCCGGAAACGATCCGAAGATGAGCCGATGGCAAAAACTGCAAGCCTCACAAGAGTTACAATTGTCTACTTTCAGCACCTGTTCCACACGATATTTTTTGTAAGAATTGCATCGAATTCTCGATTTAAGAAATAACAAAAACAAATTTCCTGCAATTTTTGGATATTTATGGTCAAATTATCAAAACTTACAGACAATTTTTTTTAATTCAACGTTTCCAGATATTTTTGAAAAATATCCAAAACTTTCCGGGAATTACGAAAAAATGATGAATTACTGGAAATTTTAAGTCAAAATTTTTGAAAATTTTCTCAATGTTTGGAATTTTTCGGTCATTTATAATAATTTATCAATCATTTATGGTAACTTATCACTTCAAGTCGGACCGATCACTATTCACTACTCACAATCAGTTTGTCATGCCTCAAGTCATAATGAAGTGAGGTTGTGATTCTGGCAGTCCCGGAAAGTGGTTTTGAATTGAAGTGCGCAAGCGCAGCCGCGAGAAAAGACTTTTTGTAATTGCTTAATTGAATTTAAAAAAAAAGTGACCATTTTAAATGAATAAAGTGATCAAATGTGACTCATTTCTAACTCAAAAAGTCACTAGAAGTGACTCTAGGTGGATTTGATTGAACTCAGAATAAATATATAAGACTTTATAACAATTAAAGTTTAATCCAAAAGAATTGGAAAAAATGCAAAAAATACAAGAAAATTTCATCGATTTAAGTAAAATTGGAGTGAATTTGGAAGAATTTAAGAAAAATGGGACGAATTTTACGATATTCATAAAAATTCAGAGTGAATAAAAAAAACTTCAATTGAATTTAAAACAATTCAAAAATACAAAAAAAAATTATTAAATTCAGGAAGTTTGAAATGAGTTCAGAAAAATGCAAGGAAACTAAAAAAATTAGAAGAAATGCGTAAAAATTGAAGGTGAGTTTGAAGGGCTTCAGGATGAATTAACAAAAACTAAAAAAAATTTCAAATCCAAATGAATTTATGATTCAAGTAAAGTCAACAAATTTAATATAATTACCAAAAATTTATAATAAATTATTGAGAATTCAGGTTGAATTCCAAATAAATCCAAATAAATTCAAATTAATTGCAAAAAATATTTTAAAATCTCTTCAAATCTTTTAAACTGCTGGAAATAATTAAAAGCCTCGAATCTTATAAAATCCCTTGTTATCTTTTGAAATATTTTAAAGCCTCAAGGTGCTATAAAATCGTTCAATATTTTCCAAAATTGTATACAATTCTTTACAACCGCATAAACATTTTTGTAAATCTCTTAAACTCATTAGAATCCCTAGAATTCATTAAAAAAATTTTTAATCTCTTGAAAGTTCCTTGAAATATTTTAAAATACTTTAAAATAACAATTAAAAGTCCCTTTAAATGATCGAAATCCATAAAAAAATCCTTGAAATAGTTTAAGATAATCCAAAATATTTAAAATCCTTTGGAATCCCATTAAATTATTGAAATCGATAAAAAATGTTAAATCACTTGAAAATGCCTTGGAGTCTCTTAAAATCTCCTGAAACATTTCAAATCTCATAAAACTTTTCAAAATTTCTTCAAATCTTTTGAAATTCCTTGAAACTTTTTAAAGCTCTTAACAATTCCTGGGAATTTTGAAAAACTACTCTAAATTCCTTGAAATCATATAAAATTTTTTGAAAACCCTTTAAATTTTGTAACACTTTTGAAAATTGTTTGGAATTTTTTAAAATACCTTTGAATCTGTAAACTTCTTTGAAATCACCTGAAATTATTGTAATCAGTGGATGATTCATTGGAATCTGTGAACAGATCCTAAAATCTTTAAAATAGTTGTAAAAGACTGAGAAATTATAAAATCTTTAAAATTCCACGAAATTTTTAAATCCCTCAAAATCATTGACAGCCTCCGAAAAATGATAAAACTCCTTAGAATCTTTAAAAATATTCTAAACCCTTATAGATTCTGCAGAATTGTTTCTTATTTTCCAACGTTCTAAAAAAGTTTTCTAAACCCCATGCAAATCTTCTTTAATCCCTGAAAATCATTCCAATGCTTGGAAATTCTTTGAAAAGTTTCGAATCACTCAGAAATGCCTCGGAATTTTTTAAAACACCCTAAACTATCGCAAATCCTTTGAAACCTTTCGCAATTCTTTGAAATCCTTTAAAATCCCTTTGAATTGTGGAAATCTGTTAGGAATTTCTTGGATTGTTTTGAAACACCCTAATATTTTTCAGAAAAATTCAAGAAAATTCAGAAAAAATTCAGACCTGAATTCAATATTGATTAACCCATGGGTTCCTTTTTTCAAAAAAGTTACTGAAGTGATCTTTTCATTTTGAAAGGTGACTATGGTGATATTGCCTTTAAAAAGTGACTAAAAAGTGATTTAAAAAAAAGGCACAAAAAGTGACGGAGTGCTAATTATTCTTTACAGTTAAGGGTCAGCTATATATTACTTGACAAAATTTTCCGGAAATTTGGCAGGCGCCGCGCGGGGGGGGGTGGGGGGGCGGGGAGTCTTGTAGTTTTTCACTATTTTTGTAACATTAGGCTAGACCCCTCCCCTACTCCTAAAAGCGTTACGTAATATATAGACGATCACTTGCTTAAAGTATTACTTACAGAAATACCCTCACTTTTGCATTTTTTTTTCAAAAACCCTGACTGCTTCCTGATTTTCAGGTTTTCCCTGAATTGCGACCATCCTGTTTGAATGAATAAAGTGAGAGCAGGAAGAAGGAAATTAGCACTCTCTTAAAATGAACAAGCGTAATCTCACTGTTTGAAATAGCCAAAAGTGTGTTATTGGTAATCAGTGAGATTTTACTGCTTCACTCAGTAGAATCCCGTCACTAGATTAATCAGTGAGGTTTACTGGTTCACGTTCATAACAATAAATGAGGGCCGGGCTGCAACATAATAGGATATAATATATTTCGCCTGAACGTTGGAAGGCCCGTAATTCCATCAACGCGTCGCTCAAAGTCAAACCCAAGTTACCAGAGGCCTCCCCACTTACAAGCGAAAGATATAATATCGCTTACACAATAAAGTTTTTTTTCAGTAGTATTAAGCAACACGTAAAATCGTAAAATGCAACGACGCGAGCAGCGACACGCGCGGACGAGACGACTCAAGGTTCAGCACTGATTCACCAGTGACAACTCAAAATACCGATTCAACCAGTGACAATTTCACTAGTTCAGTTTAAGAAAGCAGCAGCTGAAAGGGTGGAATCGTGTTTTAGATGTGTATCTTTATAAATAATTTCCTCTCACATTTTATATTCCATTTCGCGCGGTGACGCTTCCAGGGAGGCGTTGCACCACGTTTTTGACTGTGACGCGTGCTGCGTATCCGTGGAAAATAACATGGTCCAGGCTGTTCCGTTCGCAACATATTGCGGACCCATTACGAGCGGGAAGCTGCAGCTCGTAAACTTTATGTCGCATCGCACTCCAGCAAGCACACTCAAAATGCATGGGGGGTCTGTATATATTCTTTGCACGGAACTGAAGTGCATCTCACGTCAGCTCGATTCATCGCTCGCCAATATAATAGGTATACATAAGGTCTAAGGAAAGAAAAAAATGCAAGAGAATACCTGCATGAGAAGGGCTGACTTTGTGAAAAAGGAATATTCGAAATTTGAATTTCCACTTATTACCTGACGCTATTTTCAGTGATTTTTGACTCACCCCTCCCTCTTGTGACAATTTGTGACATTTCGGTGAACCCTCCTCAAAATGTTATGTGACAGTGAAGATGACCCCTTATTCTATTTCTAAATACGAAATATAACTTTAATTTCATGTAACCAGCTATCAAACAATGAATAATAAGTTGTTAAAACTATTTGATACTAGTATGATAATACTTTTAATTAAATACTATAGACATTTGTCTTTCATTTGAGAATATTAATATAATTCAGAAATTAATGGAGGCGGAAAATCACCTTAATGGATAAGGGGCCGTCCATAAACTTTCTCCTTTTTAATGAATTCTTACTTGTTCCCTGTTTTCAAGAAAATTTCTCTTTTTCACATTTTTCCGCTTAAATTTAAACTGAATTAATAGAATACAATAAGAGAGACCAACTATTCTTGGCTCAAAATTAACCTTTTTTTGATTGAGAAATCTACCATTATATTTTTAGTTTGGTAATCATCTCGTTTGATTGAAAATTCTCCCATTTAATTGAAACCTTCATTATTTTGTTAAAAATACAACTATTTCGTTCATTAGTCATCTTTTTTGGTCAAAAATTCAACTACCTGGTTAAAAGTGAAACTATTTGTTCAAAATATTTTTTTTGTTTGTTAAAGATTCATCTCTCTGGTTGAAAATTGAGCAGTTTTGTTGAAAATCCCTTTGATTTTTGGTTGAAAATTCAAGTAGTTGGTTACAAATCTCGTGACAAATTTATATATTTTTTTGATAATTCATCTCTTTTTTTATAATATTATTCTTGTTGATAAAAGAATAAACTTTTTGACTGATAAGTCCAATATTGGGTTGCATGTTGAACTCTTTTCTTGAAAATTCATTTTTTGTAAGATTCATCATTTTAGTTGAACATTCACCAGTTTGGTTGAAACCCTAACTGTTTTGTTAAAAATTCTATTCTTTTTTGTTGATAATTAATTTTTGAGACTAAGAATGTAACTATTCCATTGCAGGTTGAAAATGAATATTTTCTGGGTAAAAATTGATATATTTTGTTGAAAATTCTTTTTTGTTTAGAAAATTATTGTTTTGGGTTAAAAATCCATCCTTCTTCGGTTGAAAATTCAAGTGCTTGGTTAAAAATAATAATGTTTTGTTGGGGGACTTAAATATTTTGTTGAAAACTCGTCTTTTTAGGCTGATTTCAACTATTTTTGCTTAAATGAACCTTTTTCTTGAAAATTAATATTTTTGAGTTAAAAATTTAACTGCTTGGTAAAGGTTGAACTGCTTTGTTGAAAATTTATTTTATTAATTAGAGATCAATCTCTTTGATTGATGAATTAACAGTTGTGTGGGAAACTCGTTTTTTCTTCTTAAAAATTAATTTTTCATCTGAAAAGTTAGCTATCCTATTTTTGGTTGAAAGTTTTTTCTTTTTAAGTTGAAAATTCAACTGGTTCGTAAAAAATCAATGAATTTTATTGAAAACTTGTCTATTTGGGTAGAAGATTAATCCTGTTTGTTGAAAATTCATCATTTTGGTTCAGGATTGAATCATTTTGCTGAAAACTCGTATTTTTTTGTTGAATTCAACTGGTCGATAATTCGTTTTTTTTTTGTAGAAAATTAAATTTTTGAGTAAAAATTTAACTATTCCATTTTTGGTTGTCAACTCATCTTTTTCATTCAAAAATTCAAGTACGTGGTTAAAAATTCATGTATTTTGTTGAAAATTCATCTTTTGGTAGAAAATGAATATTCATGGTTGAAAATTTATCTTTGGAAGTTAAAAATTCAGCTATTTGGTAAAAAAATTCCATTTTTTGTTGATAATTGATATATTTTGTTGCAAATTCGTCTTTATCGCAGAAAATTACTCTTCTTCATTGAAAATTTAACTTCATGAGAAAAGTTGAACTACTTTGTTCAAAAAAATCATTTTATTATTCGAGAATCCGTCTCTTTGATAGAAAATGTAACTATTTTGTTGGAAATTTGTTTTTTATTCTGGTTAAAAATTAATTTTTTTTATATCAAATTTTTTAGCGATGCTATTTTTGGTTTGAAATGTTCCCTTTTTGAGTTCAAAATATAACAGGGAGTTTTTTTTTAATTCTCATCTTGTAAATCAGAAATCAATTTTTTTTTAAATTCTCCTTCCATGTCGAAATCTCTCCCTTTAAAAGTCAAAATTAGAATTCTTTACGAAAATTTCTTGTCGCAAACTCTTAATTATACTTTTGTACGAAAATTCCCTATATCAAAGCCTAAACTATAATTCTCTATGGAAATACACTGTTCCTAGTCACAATTACATTTATTTACAAAGATGTAGTGTTCCAAGTCAGAACTATATTTATTTACAGCATTTTTTACTATTCATTCAGGAATATGGTATTTCCCTTTTTGAAAAATTCTCAAGAGGCACGTTTCAGATTCTAGAAAATTTTCATTTGCGAATTTTTTTTTAAATTTTAACAAATTCTGATTGGGAACAAAGAATGTTCAATATCTGACGAATTAAGACTTGAAACAGGGATTGTTTTTATAAATTTTCTTTTCATTGATCAGAATTGACATTATTTTCGAAAATGTCATAGTCCATGTTAAGAATTACCTGTTTCGAGACAAAATTTTAATTCTTTACGAAACATCATGTTTCAAAGTCAAAATTATAATTCTTTATAAAAATTTCTGGATCCAAATTCGAAATTCAAATTCCTTATTAAAATTTCTTGTCCCAAACTTAAAATTATAATTCTTTTCAAAAATGTCCTTCTCATATTATTTACACGTATTCCCCATTCCAACTCCGAATTATAAATCTGTTAGAAAATACCCCGTCTTAAAGTTGAAATTATAATTCTATATTTAAATACCATTTACAAACTTAGAATTATAATTATTTCCGAAAATTCACTGTTCCTAGTCAAAATTGTAATTCTTTTAAAAAATCCCGTATTCCACGTGAGAATTATGATTTTCGCACGAAATCCCTGTTTCCACTCAGAATCAGAGTAATAAGATATATGAAACCACTTTTAATCTGCACATAAGTACATTTGAGAGAGAAATCGCAATCAATAAATCACTATTCCGGTCATTTCCCGGGGAACAAAATTCCCGGTAATTTCTCGGTTTTCCCGATTACTCGGTAACCTAGTTTATCGTGCATAAGAAGCATACAAAATTGAATAGAATCTTAAATTTAAACTCTTTCTATCCAGGTTGATGAAGGATGATAATTGTATGAACACTTCAATACCAAGAAAGCTAACCTTTCTCAGCCCCTAAGAAATCGGAGAAAGTCTTTTGGATTTACTCAGTGAAGAGTGGAAAATGACATCAAGAATTGAACGACAACTTATTCCACTTCGCAAAAGAGTACGTCTAGGTACTACCTATCCAGCGTTTTAGATCTCACTGGAGACCGAGTTGTTCCATATCGAAATGGAAGAAGAGGGTTGATATGTACTAGGTGGTTGAATTTGTACAACCTCTCGACCTGTGGAACTGTCATGATCTGTCATTTACAAGCAATTACATCTAGTTCTCGAATTGCATGAGCATTGGGCACTACTTATCCGTTAGCAATTCGATTCTCATAGTGAGACTATTATCAACTTAGCAGCCATATCGCAGCTCACCAGCCGATGAGCCTAACCCAGAGCCACGTCTGATTGTGTCTGACTAATCCAGCCAATTACTACTTGCACGCATTATCAGCGCGCAGATTGGGACAAAATGATCAAGTTTAGTTCAAAATTTTTCATTAAATTATAGTTAAGTTTGAAATAAATCTGTGAAAAACATCTTTTTAATTTTGTTTCTATTGCATTTCTGGATTTAGATATAAAGTGAAAAAATTAACTTCATACATAGAAATGTTATTTGTTGACTTTTCTTAAACGGCCAAAATAAACTAGGAATACATTATTTAGATATTCATGGTAATTGTAATAAAAATTTTATAAAAAAATTAGGAACTTGCTGATGCTTAAATTAAACTATTTTTTATGTAAATCTCAGGCCTCATACTCTGAATGGAATAGGCAATAATAGGGGCCAAAAGGTATTTTTTGTCACGCTCATAGATCAATTTCTTCGTGCTTAAAGGGTTTCCTTTTTTATAAAATTGTGTTGTATAAACTTTATTAAGTCATGAAAATTTTGCTTAGAAAACAATCCTTGCAACAAAGGATACCTAATCAAAATGAATTGGAAATACTGAAATGACAATTCTCAATTGAAAGCAATAGGTAGGCTTTTCTTGTGAATGGACTTAAATTTCGATAAGTATAGCCTAAAACTTAAATCACATAAAAGTACAAAAATCTCCTTTTCTTTTGTTTATAATCAGGGTTGCAACAAAATCCTAATTTCGAAACTCCCTTAGTTTTTCCAGTTTTTCCAAAAGAAAATTTTTTTCCGGAATAATTTTTGAAGCGATACATCAATTGTATAAATAATTGCCAGCAAATTCAGCTGTTTATACACAAGAAATGCTGCTTCACTAAAATTATGCCAATTGTTTTAACAGTGATGTATAACAGTAGGGGAGCGGCGGCGAATGCGGCGCACATAAAGGAAAATGCACGATAAAAATTCAAATATAAAGTAAAATATTGTAATAAAATATATTTTGTTTAGGCTAATATCTTACCAATGCTCTATGCATGGAGGTAATTTAACTGATGTTCATTACAACAGTTAATTAATGTGTTTTCCAAAAAGTGCATCTGCGCCAAGTTGTCCTACCTTGTTTGGTAATGTGGCGCGTTTCGATTTCAATTCATAATTATTCAAGAAAAAACAAATTATGAAGAAAAATTAGTAAAATTTGAGGAGTGCTACAAATGTTGTATTTTAAGATGAGCTTACAGACGTTTTATAAACAATAAATCAAAATTATATTAACAATAAGTAAATTTTATTCTTTTCCAAAATAGTTATAATGATTCAACATTCAAATAATATCATTACTCTAAACCTTCTAAATATTTAATCTGTCAGAACAAACCTAACCCGAAAACTGGTAAAACGATTTCAAAATACAATTTTCGAAAATAACTCTAAAATACACGATAATTATTGGAATAAAACTTTTTTATACAAATTAGAAACGAAATATTATTACTTTGAGTAAATATTTCTTACCTTCTAACTAAAACCGGCACTTTGTTACTACAAAATTCTCGGATCAAAACAAACCACAAACTTGTGCGCCAAGTTACCTGCCGATTTTAGTCCTGAATGCGCGATATTAGTCGCATGTGAATAGTATTTAATAAAGATTTTTTACATAAAAGTTTATGATTTTTACTCAAAATGTTAAACTTTAAAGCATTCAAGAAACTTGGAACAGTATATTTCCAAAAATTTGTATAGGTTTACACGAAACTTCTGTAATTTTTTACTTGTTTTTAGCTGCTCTAACAATACAAGCGAAAGAACCAAAACTAACTTTTCGTCATAAAAATCAGGCAATTAATTTAGTTATCACAATTTTTAAATAATGTAAGGTTGAAAATATATATACATGTAATGAAACTATCTCCACAAGCAGAAAGTGCGTTAATATTCGAAAACTAGAACGCGCCACATTAGCCGCCGCTCCCCTATTCATTTTTTATACCATTTCTTTAAAATTTTCATCAGAAAATGCACAGTTTTTAAAATAAAGTTTCCTGAATAAAATCAGTTTCCTTCTACTTTGAAATAATTATTTCATAATTTTCCGTGATTTCTCAAACCCGATTTCCTTTACAAATTATTCAGATATTCACGAAGCATATCAAAATTATCCAAATTTGTAGGTTTAAATTTGGATAGCTTGTGAAAACTAAAGCCATCAACTGCGGTGTTTTTGATTTATATTTCTTGTTTGAAAAATCTAAAGTTTACAAATTTTGTGTGATATTGAATTTAAATTTCGAAAGTTAGCATCGTTTAGGCCAAAAATCTGAATTGACTTTTTTCCAAACTTCAGAGACTTAATAGGACAAAAATTGAAACTCCGAAATTCGCAAGAGTTGAAAATTCAAAGGGCGTAATTTTCTATTTTTAGAGGACAATTGAATATAATTAATAGGTTCTATAGCTAAAAGGTCACCAATTTGCTATGTCATATGAAATTTCGATTGGAAGCCTTTATAAGTTGCAAAACCCCGAAAGATTTAGATTCAAATTTGATACTAAAAACAATGAAAAAATTAATGTGTCGAAATTTAAAGTTTTTGAAAACTTGGGGTGTTTACATTTGAAAAATCTAAACTATCCGTTTACGAATTAAGCAATTTCAATTTAATTATTTGGTATTTCAAAATCTACATGATTTAATAGTAAAATTAATCACTAAAGCTAATTTTTAAGAGTTTATAAAAATCACAGTTTCTAAATATAATGAATTGAAAAATGTAGTGTAGTAGTAGGATAGTAGTAGGATAGTGTATCGTAGTGATAGTAGTAGGATAGTAGGATAGTGTAGTAGTGTACATTTCAATTAAGTAACTAAAAAATAAAAAGGTGGCGTTTTCCTACAAATCTGCTTTTCCTATTTTCGAAATTCAATGAAAAAATTAAGAAGAATTTTTGAGTTTGGGAACACCTTTTTGTCTTTAAACATAATTTCTTATTTTTTCTCGTGAAAGATCCAAAATATCACAATTAAGCAAAAAAAAAAAAAAAAATATATATATATATATATATATATATATATATATATAAATATATATTACCAAGAACGAAACTTACTAGATATGTAGTACACTAGTGTGGTTCTTATTTATATTTGCTGAAGTTTTTTTCTTTGGTGAATTCATCTGCTCTTACCTACTAGTTTTTTTCTAAAGCCTAAACAAAAATTCCTCCAAGTTTAATCAAACTCGGTTAATATTTAGGGATCGCGCAAAGACCATACAATTTCCCATTTAATTGAAAATTTGAATTTCACGTAATATTGCGATTTATTAACTCCGTTTTGAAGTTTTTTTTCATCAATAATCATTATTCGGTAACGTAACATCACGTTGTCATTTCCAAACTAATTTTCAATGTTTAGAAAATTTTAAATTATTTTAACTTTTCTACAGGTAAGTCGTGAAAGAACGTGTTTTCTGTACGTCATGAGTACTTTAATCAATGATAACAATAAAATAATTTGTTAAAAAAATTTCACACTTATTTAAATAATGTGTGTTTATTCAAGAATATAATTTACCTAAAAAAAGCACGAGAAACATTTTCTTTCACCAAATTTTTGATAGATTTTAATATTGTTAAGCACTAATTTGTTTTCTATGTAAATGTGTGAACAAATTCAGGTTATTTCAACAATTTTGTTTTGTTTCAAATACAATAAATTTTGAGTATAATTTTAAAATTATTTAAGCAAATTATTTCATTGTTGTAATAGATTAAAGAACTCGTAATATCTAGAAAATACGTTCATATCGCGACTTACCTGAAGAAACAAATGTTTAAACAAATTGCAATTGTTCAACAAATTGAAAATACTTAACAGAATAATGAGTATTTTTAAATGACCAAATAATTATTATTTATTTAAAAAAAACATTAAAAAAGCGTTAATGAACCTCAATATTAAGTAAAGTTCAAATTTCCCAGGCGGAAATATTATATATCACTGTTAAAAAAATCTGATCGAAATTTAATATACATGTGAGTAAAGTCATTTGCATATACCGTACATTAATTTTAATATACCATCATGTTGTAAAATTAATATACATGTATATTAAAGTCGGTAAAACAGAGTGCGTGAAAACAACAAGTTCTTTGATGCCTTCAGATCCTGTCAAATATTAAAAAATAAAGGAATAAGCTTGAATTCGTCGACTTAATTCCTACTTACAATTAAAGTGCAACGTACGGGTGGAATTTTTTCTAAAATTCGCTGTGAATGTTAGAATTTTAACGTGAGTACAGGTGCTTGGAGGTTAGGTTTCTTAATTATTTGTTTAATTGAACTTTTCTCTTAAAAACCAGTGTAAGTTATATTTATCTAGGAGAAAATATTATGTTTGATTATTTATAATTGAAAATTGCTGTCAACATTGTTTTTAATTTGTGTAAAGTGCAAATATCTAACTTTTCTGATAAATGATCAATATGCGGTATATGAAATTTAATAAAATAGTCTCTTAATGGCGATTTCGTATACCTTTATTTTAGATTTAATATACAAATGTATATTAAATGTATATTAAAATTGCAAACATTTTTAACAGTGTAGTTTATATATAATGTGAAGTATTATATATAATATTCATTTGTTTTATATAAAAAATGTATAAAACAAATGAATATTATATATAATACTTCACACTATATATAAACTATATATAATATTTCCGCCTGGGTTGTCACTTATGGGGTATCTTTGGGGACCCATAAGAGTGGCCTAAAGTCATTTACCCTCAAAATTTATAATTGAATTTTATTCTCTGACGAATTCCGAACAATATACTGGAATACATACTTATTTGTAACATATCGCATTGACACATTAGATTTACAAAAAGCTGACTCTTTCCCATGTTAAATCAATGGAAAAAATAATGGTCTTTGCGTAAACTCTAAATATCCACCGATTTCGCTCAAATTAAAAAAAAACATTTTTTAGGCGTTTAAACTAAACTATGGGGGGGGGGGGAGCAAAGGAATTTAAAAATTGAAAAATAAGGGCCACCCTAGTAGTTCACATTACCAGCTGCAATACTGGATTTTGAAAACACTTTCTGTCAATTTCTGAGAATACCCAGGTAATCTTCACATGATTGTAACAAATTTAAAATAAACTTTGATTAAACTGCAAAGTGAGTGTTCCTTTATTTTCACCATATATTTAAATGCCAAGGACCAATCTGCCTGATCTGAAATGAAATTGGTTCATTGTTAAACTGGTAAAATTCTTTAAATATGTTTATAAAGTATTATTCGTCCATGCATTCCAGTTTGAAGCAGTAAAATTGGACCGCCTTCAAAAATATGCTATTATTATTCAAAATTATTGTGTGATGGTTTAATCGAATAGTTTACAGAATTTAAAAAGAAAAATTTGTTCGGAATTCCATATATTTTCCAGATTTTTTAAATCTGATATAAAAATTCCAGATCTTTGGCCATTTCAAACTTCGCAGCAACACAGAATAAGAAAGCAAAACTCCAATTTGAAGTTTCAAAAAGCAGGATTGTAGATTCAACTTAATATTCTCTACCATGAAGTTGCTGAAATTGTTACTTATTTTCACTTTACTCCCTTTTTTGCGATCTTTCACGGAGGTTTCTCTTACCTTAAAGGATTTGTGAAGGATCAGCACAAATTGAGAAACTAATATTGACGTACGTTGCGGCTATAATGGATGATTCTTGGAAAATATTGAAGAAAGGAGGAAAAATTACCACGTTGTTTATCTTACGCTCGTACACCATAGGTTGTGGGTTTTTAATGGAAAAAGTTGAAGCAGACTAAAGTTTTATGCGCTTCAACAGGCTCAATATTTCGGATTTGAAATGTTCGCTGGATTAATGATTATTAGTACCCTCCTGGGGTCTCACAGCGCCAGCGTCGAGGGTGACCGAAGGGGAGTATAAACAAATGGTAATTAACGCAAAGTGAAAAGTCAATAGCCGCCCCAAATCAAAAATATTTATACCGTCCAATGTGTATGAATTCGTGTGTTATAATATCGAACGAGACAGCAAAAGAATTATTATTTTCCGCTCCAGACTCGGACGATTTCAAAATAAATATTTTTTTGCGAACGCGAAATGATAAAATTGAACCTTGGACCGTTCCAATTGAAAAATTTATACGTGAATTTTTCGAACAAAAATTTGTTTATTTATATTTCAGTAGTTTCATTTTAGGTCAAAAAGGAGAGGTCAAAAACTCGTCTTTTTGGCTTGAAAAATCAACACATCAGTAGAAAAGTCAACTATTTGTTTGAAAAATTTAAATATTTCTTTGAAAATTAACTTTATGGTGAAAAATTCAGCTATTTTGGTAAAATATTTAACAATCTGATTGAAATGTTATTTTGAAAACCGTCTCTTTCAGTCAAAAATTCAACTATTTTGGTATAAAATTTAACATTTTGTAAACTATTTGGTTGAAAATTCTGTTCTTTATTGACTGAAAATTCTCTCTTGGTTGACGATTTATCTCTTTGGTTGAAAATTTAACTATATTGTTGTAAATCCGTTTTGTTTAGTTGAAAATTATCTTTCTTGATAAAACTTCAAATACTTGAGTTGAAAATTAAATTAGTTTGCAGAAAATTTGTCTTTTTGTTTTGGAAATTCAACTGTTTCGTAGATAATTCAATTGTTTTAACTTGCGGCTGAATATGAACTTTTTTTGGAAAATTCATACTTTCGGGTTGAGAGTCCAACTGCTTTGTAGCAAAGTTCTCTTTTTAGGTTGAATACAATTATATTTATATATAATATATTTGATGAAAAATTAAACAATATTGTTCTGTAGAATGTTCGTCTTCTTGGAATAAAAATTGAACAGTTCGGTAGAAAATTCAACTAATTGATTGAACGTTAAAATATTAGGTTGAAAAGTAAACTTTTATGATGATAATTCATATCCTTAGGTTGAAAATTTTACTTTTTTATAGAAAATTTATCTTTTTTGGTTTGAATTCAACTGTTTGTGTTCTAAAATTGTTGAAAGCGCAACTACTTGGTTAAAAGTTGAACAACTTTGTTCAAACATTTTTTTTTTAAGATTATTAATTTGAGTTGAAAATGCATATCTTCGGTTAACAGTTTGTCTTTTTTTTTTAATGAATTTTCTTGATTGAATCGTTAGCGATTTCTTCGCTGTCGATGATGTCCTTCAAATCTACAAAATTAGAAAATAAATCTAATGTCTTAAATTTCTGTTAATGATTCTTTAAAAATGAATTAAAACCTTGTACAAAAAGCTGTAAAAGGGGAAGATTGGTTCAAAATGAGTGATTTTAGGTGTTTCAGGGGACTTTTCATTATTTCTACCATAATGAGTCACTGAATTTAGTATTCCCCAGAACTTATGGCCTTTTCCGATAATTTCTGGCTAGAAACTTGATTCCAACAATAACGTAGAAATTCCTACTTTTTTAATAAAAGCGTCGCAAATGTTGAATAAACATGTGTTTATGTCGTTTTGCAGCGAACGAGCGTGACATAAAGCGAGAGAAACGTTCTAACGTTCTCGTGACATTTTCTCCATTAAAAATTTCTGTCGACTATTTATAACGTAAGAGGGGTGGAAAACCACCTGTACTTTTCCGAAGAGAAAACAGGATGTCTACTCAAATCCTGAAAAAAATTTCCTGACAATACCAGGTTTTTCCATGTATCTCTAGATTTTTCCAGTCATAATTTTTTGTATTTAAAACTAATCTAGCCTACAATCCTTTAAAGCATAACATAATACTTGCAAAGTTTTTGTAAATAATATAATTATTGTCAACGTAACTTTATGAATAAGAAAAAGTAATTTCTTACTGCTACAAGCTATTAGAAATTTAATTTAAATGTTAAATTTGGGAGGCTTTCAGAAAATAATTATCACAGAATATTCTTCAATACATTATTCATAACTATCAGATATTATAATAAATTAATAATATCGAACACATAATGAATCATTTCTTAAACTTGGTCCTAAAGCTTATGATTTTGAAAAATAATTGAAATCAATTTTTATTTTCATACAAGAAAAAGTTTACCCAGCATATATTTTCAAATGTACACGTAATTCAAAGAAACGACAACGTAAATTGAACTTAAATACAATTCTTATATGTAATTTATTTATTATTTTTCTAGGGGTTGAAGACACTGACTATCATTTATCTATGTGAGAGCACTACATAATAACAGAAGAAAAATAATAAATTTGCAACAGTTTCATATTTTCGAAAAAAATGTTATTCATAATGAAAATAAATCATATCTCGAACTAAAAAATTTTCCCAAAGTTTCAGGGAATTTTTCTTTTTCACCCATACGTTCAAAATATAAACAAAAAAGCAATCAAATTTTCCTCATATTTCTTATTTTTCAACCATTAATATAAAAAAAATTTAACACAGAAAATCTTACTTTTTACCTCGATTCGATATGCTTTAATTTGAGTCATCCAAGAAGAAGATCGGACAAAATGAAAAGCTTCCAGCATGGGGGTCTAAATAACCAAATTTTTCTCACTTCATGTCAAATATTATTATAAACATATTTATGAACGAAAATAATTTCTTTAAATAATTATGCTTGTTAAATTGCATTAAATATTACATAGCTCCAAGTCAAAAGTTGATAAAAAATGAAAAATTTCAGAAAAAAAACCACGACTATCTGGTATAAGTATAGGAGAAGATAGTTATAAACAATAATAATTTGTTTAAACAATTATGATTGGTAAATTGAATTATTATTACCTCGCTCTGAGTCCAATTTTCAATTAGAGTGAGGCAATAGTTAATTACTGTTAACAAACATAATTTTTCAAACACCGTATTATTATTGTTAATAATATTTTCTTTGAATAATGCTAGAAATTACGGTTAATTTTTCAATTTTTAACTCTTCGTTCACTTTTCACTTGAGGTGAGTTAATATTAAATTGAAATTAGCGAAAATAATTGTTCAAACAAATTATTATTGCTATACTACTATTATTGCTATACTATTGCTTAATGGTAGAAAGTTGCGGTTTTTTCTGAAATTTTTAACGATTTGTCTATTGTTCACTCAGTGTGACCTGATAATCATTCAAATTTAACAAGAAATAATTCTTCAAACAAATTATCATTGTTTATAACTATCTTATCCCATAGAAATGCTAGATAGTTGCGGATTTTTTTTTAAATTTTTAACTTTTTGTCCACTTTTCAATTAGACTGAAGTATTAATGGATGCAAGTTAACAAAAATAGTTGTTTAAACAATTTATTATTGTTTATAACTATCTTTTCTTAGATAAGTGCTAGAAAGTTGCGGTTTTTTCTGAAATGTTTAACTTTGGTTTGCCTTTTTAGTTATGAACAAATGAGTAATAAACATTAGAGAGAATTGTATTTTGAACAATCTCTTCTTTTTTTGTGAATATATATATATATATATATATATTTTATGATCAATTCATTACTTGTTTGAGGTATTTTTAGTCTTTATATATGTATATTATTATCGACGAGACGTGTTTTCTCGAGCTTAGGAGGGGGGAGGCTGATGTTAAAATATGTGAAATCTCAAATTTTTCTTTTACGCTTTGCAATAAACTTCTTGTTGTAATTGAAAAAAAAACTTTTACAATTCATTTACAGACCTGGTTCGCCCACCTGCTCCTGATTATTCCATTCTTTCTTTTTCTCTCTTGTGTAAGATAGCTTTTTTGTTTGAATTAGTTTTCTTTTAAACATTGGAAAAGAGCAAAATTATTCACCTAAATCTATACAGTACTATTTGAAAAGTGATTTTTTTTTAGCTTCACTCATTATTTGTTCATAACAAAAAAGTCAGAGCAAAACCAAAGATTTCAGAAAAAAATTAACTTTATAGCATTACCCTAGAAAAATATAGTTATAAACAATAAGCAATTCTTTGAATAATCATGTTTGTAAACTTGCAATAATTATTACCTCACTAAGTGAAAAATTGGAAAAAAAGTTTAAGAGTTTAGAGAAAACCGCAACTTTTTAGCACTTATCTAAGAGAAGATAGTTATAAATATTATTAAATTTTGTAAACAACGATGTTTGTTAACATGCATTATTTATCACTTGACTAAGTCAAATGTGGGTAAAAAGTTAAGAATTTCAGAAGAAACCGCATCTATCTAGCATGAATATCCAAATGAAGATCCAAAAATTATTTTTGCTAAATTAAATTAATTATTAACTCAATTCAAGTGAAAACTAGACAATTAGTTGAAAATTTCAGAAAAAACGCAAATTTCTAGCATTATTTGAATTGAATGTTATTAACAATAACAAAAAATTAGTTAAACAATTAATTTTGTGAACTTTAATCAATTATTTACCTTACTATAATTGGAAATTCCACAAAAAGTGAAATTTAAAAAAAAAAACCGCGACTCTCCAACTCTGCTCCAAGAGAAAATTGCTATAAACAATCACAAATTATTGGAACCATTTATGTAAACATCGATTTATCAGTGTGAAGTAGTATTTCATATATTGGAAATAACTTGCATTTAAAAAACCGCAAAATATCACAACTAGCGCCAAAAACTCGCAAAACCCATTTTTGCACTTATTGAGGTTTTTGGGACCCTATAAGACAGACTTATGAGGGTGATATTTGAGAATTAATATTTTAGTCGTATTCTATGGCTGATTGTAAAGAGAAATGTTCAGATTCAACTCGATTCAGCTAATATTGACGATTATGAATAAAATTTACGAGAACGTCTTTTTTTCTTATGGGAAATACGTGTTAAATTTCATGGGGCTTGAGCGACCTCTAAATATCTTTTTTTTATAGCAAAAAACAAAACGATTTTTTTTTATTGGAACAAGTTTCTGGGTGATATGCATGAAAATTTGAAGAAGAAAAACAGAATTTTGGACCAGCCTAGTAGAGACCCTAGAAAAAAGTAGCCGAAAGTGACAGGTAACGTTGAAAAGCGGTTTTCCTCGCTGGTCGAAATGTTTGATGAGCTAAGGCTGCGATAGCGGTTTTGCGGATAACCGATGACTGTTGGTATAAAGGCATAATTCGCTGGCTCCGCGACCCTGATATATGTAGACGGACCAAGACAAACCATAGTTGGTTGAGCTCAGAGCCGAGAAGTCCGGCCTCACCTTTGCAAACCGCAAACAGCAACAAAGCCTAGATTTATGGCAAGACGCTCGTAACTTGTTCCGAGATCTGCCACGTTCGTATGTTACACAGTCTCAGGTTGGCTTCCTGCCCCGAAATAACCGACATTCTGCCAGTCCCTTTCCCTGTTATTTCCGGAATCTCATTTCGCGCCTGGCTTAAATTTTTAATTTTAATCGCACGAAAAATTGCTATCAGACTGGGGAAAGCGTGCAATGGTCCAAAATTGCAAAATTAAACTGAATTTTTTATTTCCTCCCTTTTAAAGTCATGGAATCATATTATGAAGTAGGAACTGTGGTGAAACTGGTACATTTACATTTGTTTTTTCAGGGTTGGCACAGCCTACTAAACTGGAGAGCCGACAAAATTAGAAAATCTTTTTGATCCTCTCAAATTTCGGTAAAAATTTTCCGACATTCAGTAGTGTGAATCAATGTATTCGAAGTTGAAAAATACTGAATTTTTGGTATTTAGAATTTAAAATTAAAGATTCGAAATCGAGAACTTTAAAAATTTGAATACATTTCTAATTGGTATATTTCAAAATAAGACAATCTGCAGAACAGAAGCATTGACAGATCTGGAAAACTGAGAAAATTAGAGAAGATCTCGTTGCCTCTCAAATCGGAAATGAATTTGAGACCTTCAATACTGCGAATCAAAATATTCTAAGTCGAAAAACACTCCATTTTAAGCTTTTAAAATTGAAAAAGTAATTATTCAAAATTAGGAAATTTTAAATTTAAATGTACAGTATCGTATAATTTTCGATTCGAAGCTTTGAAAATTACAAAATCTGCCAATATAAAGCATTAAAATTTAAAAATGATGCAGTAACTGCAGTAACTGCAATGCTCAGATAAAAAGAGCAAAAATTAACTCATTTTTATCTTAAAGTATTTTGAAACTATTTTTAAATATTAATTTATTACATTTTTAACCCAAACTTTTTAGGATTGTATACTACAGATAAGATTAGTTAATTTAAAGGACTTAAGAGATAAACATTTTTATTTTTATTTCGAAAGATTTCCAAATTGATCACTTGAAACTCAAAACTTCTTAAGTTTACCAATCTGAAATATGAAAAGTCTAAAATTCTGCAATTCAGAACTAGAGCCGTGAAAATTATTCAAGGTGGCAAATCGGAGTCGTTCAAAATTGGATAATAATTTGGTCTGAAATTATGTGACTTCTAAAGTAATCGAATAGGTTTTTAATTTAGGAATTTGAAATCTTCCTGGTCAGCAAATTAATTAATTTTTTTCGGCGGTAAAAATTAAATTATTCACAAAAAAGTCACAAATCATCCAAATGCTAAATACTGCCCAGCATTATTTAAAAATCCAATCATTTGCATTTTAGTAAAAAAATTAAAACTTAGTAGATAGGAAAATTTTATAACGGCAGAATCCAGCTATTTGTACCAAAATTTCGGTACAAATAGTCACTTTTCCTGGTCCCGCTTTTCACACTGAAATTTCAAAATACGGAGCCACAACCTTTCATATTAGAAAATTTAAAATTCAACACTTCAATTTAAAACATTCACAGCTTTTAACGACTTGAATTTGAAGTTCTTTGATTTTAAGTAATCATTTAGCATTGTTTATTTTTGAAGTCTATTACAGTCAAATATTATCAAATTTGAAAATTGATAGATGTTTTATATCTCGAATTAAAAATTATTCAATTTTGAGTAATATATATCACTATTTAGTAAATTGGAAACTATTCCATATTCAAAGTTTAAATAACAAATTTTGAACTATGTTATATATGTATGTTTGAATTTTAAATTATTTAAAATCAAACGATTTCATCATTTCAAACACCACTGAATTCGAAATCTCAAATTTATAAAGATTTATTCTGAAATTATACAATTTACAATGATGACAATTTATGAAATCTGCCTTATTCGAATATTGTTAGATTATAAACACTTTAATAAAAAAGGCTAAAATATTCAAATTCGGAGCATTGCATATTTAATGGGCTATACAGATAAAATGTATTAACATTCAAAAATTGTACATTTATCACATAAAAAGCACCAAATTAAATTTTCGTTTGAGGCCTAACAAAAATATTAATATTATAAGCATATTCCCTATTTTAATGATTTATCTTCTTACATCTCAATTAAAAAGTGTTCATCTTCTAATAATTTTTTTTAAATTACTATAATATATTTTTTTAATGTTTCAATTTGATATTGGATAACAATTTCAGTCTCTGGTTTTCACATTTCCAACACGTTATGAATTTTTTCAGTTTTAGGCTTTTATTTTGAAGAGTGTTATTCTAGTTTTATATATAATAATTTTGTGGACAGAAACCGAACAATGGTTTTCATAATTCTTTCGTTCATTTACTAATTTCGCAAAATTTTCTGCGTAATTCTAATATTGTAGTTTAAAATATCGTACACTTGCATGAAAAAGGGGAAGTTTTTCGAAAATAAGTAAAAAGGGGAATTTAAAAAAAGGAGAAACACAGGGGAATAGGGGAAAGACTGTGATCTCTGGAATTGGTATAAAAATTGAAACTCCAGTGAATTTCCACAGATTGCTAACATGACAAATGATTCACTGATCCTCAGTAAAATTTCGCTGATTCAAATTTTGAGACTTGGTACCTATTTTTGGAAAAACTGTATACTTTCAGCTTGAAAATCTTCTAAACTGAAATTCAATCCACGTAAATAATAAAATATTGGAAAAATACGGTTCAATTAAGACCTATAAAACACTTTTATTGTCCGAATTTTCCGCTATGAGACACCTTTAAATAAATGTTGTCACGTTCTCGCGTGGAGCAATTGCATATCGCGGGCACTTCGTTACCGGGTATTTATCTTGCATTTTTTGCCAAGATAGACGTTTCAATAGCCTTTTTATAGTGACGTTGCTCGTACATCAACCGCTATTCAATCAAGGTATCTTGTTCTAAGCCTGGCTACAAACCATCCCTAAGCACCAATCGCGTCGACTGGACTTGATAGATGGATTCGATTCACGGTAAAAGGATACCCACTCAAAGATCACGAAATTCTGATACCAGCCGCCACAGGCTGACGAGCTGCAAACGTAAAAAGCACGTAATCTTCCGTCGGCCCATATTGATCGATTTCGGGGGATTCCCATCTATAACTATAGAGATATTCCATTGGTTTGTCAAGGTAAACATCCATTCGCCACTTTTCGCATATTTTACTGTGGCTAATTTTTTTAGATAGGGGAAGCCATGCAAGAGTAGATCACCATCATTTCAAACATTTGTATATAATGAGTTGGTGTTCCTTTGTATGGGCTTTAGGGTCCAGTAATAAAAAAACACAGTTTTTTTATTACTGGGCCCTAAAGCCCATACAAAGGAACACCAACTCATTCAATACCAGCGGGTCAATACAATTCCCCATCATTTGTATATACATCAGCAAAAGAAAAACTTGCGAGACAAAGTAAGCTCGCGGGCTGAAAAAAGATTGCGGATCTACAAAAGCTCGCGCGGCTCGTAAAATTTTCACAGCACCGCAATATTTGATCGCTGCGCTCGATCGAATATTACTGCATTGATTTGGGCCGATTTCTAATGTATGCAAATCGTTGATACACAAGAAAACACATTTGCTTTAAAAACATGACTTGTTATCAATTTCAAGTAGAAAAAAAATTATAAATTTAGAAATTGGCTTCGAGAGGTCTCCTTTTAATTAAATTTCTTTCAATTTAAAAGAACAAACTTTTCAGATCGACTGGAAATTGAAAGGTATTATTATTTGTGAAGTATAAATTCGTCTCAATATTAATACTCTTTCTGTTTTAATATTCTTTATTTATACTGCAATTTTGTTTAGCTTTTTCTGATTCCCAAGCTTTGTTCAGTCGGTGAGAATTTTACGTTTAGCCACATTTTTCGGACCGCAAGCTTCTTTCAATCCGCAAACTTTTGTCCGTCCGTGAGATTTTTTCGGTCCGCGATCTTTTTTCAGGCCGCGAACTTTTGTCGGTCCACAAGCTTTTGTCGGCCCTGAAGATTATTTCGGTCCCCAAACTTTTGTTGGTCCGAGAGCTTTTATCGGTCCGCCAGATTTTTTCGGACTGCGATTTTTTTCGGACAGCAAACATTGTTCGTTCCGCGAACTTTTGTTGATCCGCAAGCTTTTGTCGGTCCGTAAGCACAAGAAAAGCGTGGCTCGTGTGGCCCTAGCTTTCACACATCCCCAATAAATGTAATTCATAATTCTTTCAAATGTTTAAAAAATGAAAATTACTGATTTTATTCCACAAAATAAGCATCTAAATAAAAACTTCACTCTTTTGCTTCCTCATAGAGGAATCTTTGTAATGGCAACATTTTCTAAAATGTTTAAATTCATTTAATTAAACCTTCCTTAATTTAAAAATGTCTAATACAATGTTCTAAGCATTTTTTCCGGATGTGTGTGTGTGTGTGTGTGTGGATATATGTGTGTTTATGTTTGTGTTGTGTATGTGTGTATGTATGTGTGCGTGGCTGTCACCCTTTTTTGTGAACACGATAACTTGAAAACGGGTGCAGATGTATACCATTAAGCCATTTCCCTTTCGGGGTAGGCGTGACACTACCCGATTCGGGTAGTGTTTCTAGGTTGATAACTTGTAGTAAATAACTACAAGTGTGGGCTCACCACACCCACGATGTGCCAACAGCACTCAGTTTTCTCGAATGGTCACCCATCCAAGTGCTAACCGCGCCCAACGCTGCTTAACTTCAGTGATCTGACGAGAACTGGTTTTTTCAGCGTGATATGGCTGTTGGCATAAATAAATAATATAAATAAATGGATGAAATTTGGAGGGCTCATTTTCATCACCCGTTTGGGTTGAAAATTCAACTATTTTGATAGAGAATTCAACTATTTTCGGATTGAAATTTCAACTGTTTTCTAGAGAATTCTTTTTTTTGGTTTAAAAATTCAACCACTAACTGACGAAAGGACGAATTTCCATCAAAACAGATATAACTTTAAGCAAAACCAGTTGTATTTTTAAAAAAGTCGTTCAATTTTTAAACGAAGACGATAGAGATTCCAAACGAAAAAGAGTAGCTTACAACAAAAGAGTTGAATTTCCAAACAAGAAAGATTTTTCAGTCAAGAAAGAAAAAACAATTCCATCAAATTGTTTAATTTTAACACAAAAAGTCGAAGTTTCTAAAAGACAGTTGAATGCTTGACCTGGAAATATAAATTATCAACAAAAAAGTTCATTTTCAACCAAATAATTTAATTTTCAATAAAATAGTTGAATCTGCAATCAAAACAGATTAATTTCTAACCAAACGGTTGCATTTTTAACCAGAAAGGATTAATTTTTAACCAAGAGGATTGATTTTCTACCAAAAATGACGAATTTTCAACCAAATGGATTAACTTTTAACTATAAAATATCAGTTCTCAACCAAAAATGAAATTGTTGAATTTTCAATTAAAAAAATTAATTTGCAAGAGAGAAGTACAAATTTTTAACAAAATAGGTACATAAAAACAACAAGAATTGAATCTTTAATGAAAAAAATTAGTATGTAACAAAGCAGTTTAACTTTTGAACAAGTAGTTGAATTTTTAACCAATAAAAAAGAATTCTCAATTAAAAATGTAATAGCTGATACTTCAACCAAAAAAGATTTATATTTTTGATAAAAAATGGTTAAATTCATCCAAAAAGGCGAACTTTTAACAAATTGGTTGAATCCACATACAAGACAGATTAGTTTTCAAGCAAGCAAGTTCATTTTCATCTAAGAGAGATTAATTTTCAAACCAAAAAGACAAATTTGCTGCTATAAAATATTTTTCAGTCAAGAAAGAAATCTTTTTTTCACTAAATTGTAGAATTTTCAAGAAAAAAAGAAGAATTTTTTGTACGAAGCACTTGCATTTTTAACTGTAAAATATGAGTTATTGACAAAAAAGGTTATGTAATTTTAAAAACAATAGTTCAATTTTAAACCAAAGAGATAAATCTTCTAACAAAAAAATTAAATTTCAAACTAAATAATTAAATGTTCAAGAAAATGATAAAATTTTCAATCGAAAGTGATGGAAAAAAAAATTGATGGTAGACTTTTCAATTTAAATGTATAACTTCCAACCAAAAATAGAAAACCAATGAGAAAAAGAAGAAGTTTCTTGAAAACAGGAAAAAAAGGGAAAAGAAAGGACAATTCAAAAGAATGTGAAGTCTGGTATTGATGTATAACCATTTTAGAGCTATATTTATGAATGGTAAAGCCTTAGTGTGTAAATATATTGAACAGTGATATGAAGGTTAAAGTCAGTATCAGAACGTTAAATGCACTGGGTTACATAAAATTTAAGTTTACTTTAACGTTTATCCAAGATGTTTACAAATATATCTGTCTTGGGCCGTAGTTTAGGACGCATTTTCTAAATTCAATGTATTCAGTATTATTTTTTGCCGAATGAAACTGAGTGTATATATTATGCATAGCCGGGTGAGGGATAGAGAGTGAGAACAAAGGGAGCGCGCACGTTTGGAAGGTGCATTTATCAGCGTAACGACCTGCCATTCACTGTGGTCGGCGATAACGAAGCTCCTTCATACTCCCGTGGCGGAATCTGCATCGTGTTTCTAACGTGTGACCCTGCATTATTCCTTCGTTCTGGGAGGGGAATATGCACCTCCGTCGTTCAACGCGAGATGGTACATACGTCATTGTCCAACGGACTCTCTGCGGTGGTAATTGTCATTTGATCCCAGCTAACCCGTAGGTAATATGCAGCACTCGCCTGGACGCTCATCCTCCTACCAGACATCCATCATTTACAGACAATTGCCTACCACGAGCGATCCTCTCTCCAAATCCAGTGAGAGATCTGCTTCTCATATTCTCCAAATTCTCACAATAATCCTACCTCATCTCAAAATAGCCTTATCTCGTTAGTGACTTCAGGAGTTTACAGCAGTTTAATATTTCCTTAATAAATCAGTACATGTATCCTAAACTACGAACCAAGACAGAATTATGTGTAAACATCTTTGATAAACATTAATTTAAACCTGGACTTGAGACTGGACGCTCATCCTCCTATGAGACATCCATCATTTGGAGACAATTGCCTACGACGAGCCATCTTGTCTCCAAATCCAGCGAAACATCTGCTTCTTATAT